>JAMKPZ010003165.1:0-17823 GCA_024699675.1 Amphibolis antarctica
AATTTCATCTCAAGAAGGTTGGATTCATTTCCATAAGCATTAAATCAGAAAACATGGTAAAATTGTGCATTTTTGATTATTTAATCATATTTTTATGCATAATCAATCAAATGCTAAAATAATAAAATCTTGGTTATGATCATGCATTTGTTAGCATTTAATCTCTAAAAGACATGAATAATAGTATAAAAAGAAGCACAATTTTAGCGCTTACATTGGTCTAGGGATTCATCTCATAGGTTAGTCAGAACACCTCCAAGAAGAACAATTATGGTTGCCCTACAGCATGATCAACCTATCGAACAAACAATAGGTAGTATGTTTCACCCTAATTTAATGGATGAACCTTCCTGCATGACACTACTTGAATGCCCTAATGATAGATTTGAATTAAATTCTAATTACATCAACCAATTACCAAAATTTCATGGATTCGAAAAAGAAGATGCTTATTGGTTCCTAAAAGAATTTAATGAAGTTTGTAATATGATGAAAGTGCCAAACATGATTGTTGATGCAATTAAACTGAGGTATATGCCTTTTACTTTAAAAATAGTGCAAAAAGATGGTTATACAATTTACAACCAAATTCAATCATCACATGGAATCAATTCTATTTTGAATTTCTAGGAAAATACTATCCAATGCATGTCACAATTAAAAGGAAAAATGAAATTTTAAATTGTAGATAGAAACCTGGAGAACCTTTCTGGAAATATTTTGTAAGGTTTCAAGATCTCCTAGCTCAATGCCCACATCATGGAGTAGAGAGAGTGACCCAAATCCGAACTATTTATGAAGGGATTGATTATCAAACCAAGACACTCTTAGAATCTTTGAGTCAAAATGGATTCCTGAACCAAGGAATAGAAAATGCTTGGAAATTTTTAGAAGATCTAGCCAAAAGAACTATCCAATGGGAGAGTGCTGTTGAAGTAAGTCAGGAACAAATTCTTACCCCTAGAGGAGTTCATGTTGTTGAACCACATATTGCTTTAGAGGCTAAGATGGTTAGCTTGATACATAAAATTGATGAGTTACAGCTTAAACAAAAGACTGTGCCTACCATGCCTAAATGCACAAGTTGTTTTGCCATAGGTAATGTTGTAGAAGACTGAGCCTACCAAGCCTATCTTAAATGACTCTGAAGATGTTAATCCTTTATTCTATAATCAACGGAACAACTCAAATTTCAATCCTACTTATAATCCTAGGTGGAGAAACCATCCTAATTTTTCATGGAAAAATCTAGGCTAATAACCACCTCAATCTGTAGGACAACCTTTTATTGAACAAAATGCAATGAACAATAGTTCTTTAAATGTAAATCATAATCAATTTTTTCATGATTAGACTTTTGAGAAACAAATATCAAACTTGCTGCAAAAAGTAGATTCAGCATTAAAATCAAATCCCCAAATTATAGCACATGATCAAGCTATTAAAAGAATTGAAATACAATTGAACCAAATATCAAATTCACTGAACCTAAGAAACAAAGGTGCTCTTCCAAGCCAATCTTTATAGAATCCCCGTGTACTTGATGGGCATACAACTCATGGAGGGGATGTACAACACCACTCGACTTAAGCTAATGAAGCTGCAGTTTGGTGGTGTCTGTTTATAAACCACCTAGTTTTCTTGTGAGCCATTACAAGTCCACAAGCTTAGCACTATAGGAGCACTATTTTTATTTCTTTGTTTTAAGAAAATATCACTCCTTTTCAACATATCTTATTGATGCATAGCACTAGTATTTAATTTTGAAAATATTATTCACGCATTTCAAATGCTTTATCATACTGAGTTCAATGCATTATTTAGCATGCATCACATTCATATGCTTGATATGAAGGAGAAGTTTATTTTATTTTATAGTTATAAATTTTCCTATTCATACTGAACTTTTCTATTTACATTGAGGACAATGCAAAGTTTAAGTATAAGGGGGAGGTTTATGTTTTAGCTTTATGTTTCATAAGTTTAAATAGTTTAAAAAAGTTTAAAAATGTTCAAAATTTTAAATTTTTTGCATCTTTTATATCTTTTATATTTTTCTCGAAGACAAACCTATTGCCCGTAGATGAGATAGATTTCAGATTAACTTGTGCAATGGGCTGAGTCTTCCTATTTCATTTGAATTAATGCCCTATTCACCTAATTTTCTAAAGAGGATTCAATTTCTTTCTCTTTACCCTGTTTGAGTGGAGACATAACCTATGCCGAGTGCCACCACAACATTTAATCATCATATGAAAATTTTCCATTCTGGTGAGCATTATATTGAGATATCTCCCAACTTTTCTGAGTTAGAGGTGATGTGAAGGAAGGTAACAAGGGTTTGAGCTTTAATGCACCATGGAGTTCATTTGGGAATTAGATTATGGAGATATAAGGTGGTGAACTTAATTGACTATGGGTCATTTATTAGTTTTAAAAGTGCAATGCTATGTCATTTACTTTGTTTTTACTATGTTTTTTTTGTATAATCATTCAAAAAAAAAAAAGAGAAAAAAAGAGAAGTACTGAAAAATACTGAATGAAAATGAGGAATATTTATAGAGAAAAGATCAGAAAACTTAAGGGAACAATGTCAGTATGTGTAGAAAAAGGAAAATATTTGAACTCAATTGGGATGTAAGAATGAAGTGAAATGATAGTATATCAACAAGTCAACATTCTAAGTGATGGTATATTATTGTCTTATCCCTTGTCTATCGGCCAGAGCATTTTCTAATATCTTAGAAAAGATGGGAGTATCTCAAATTACCCTCTTTTGTTGGTGAGATGTGTATGCCTGCTGTAATGATTTAATTCTTGATTGAGAGTAGTGAGGGTGTGAATTCCTCTTGCTTGCACAAGACAGATGGTTCTCATGAAAAGGTGACTTCTTGTTCACATTTTAAATGAGTTTATTCGATTTAAGGGCATGGAGAGAGAGTGTTGTAAGACTAAACCACCTCATCCCCCTGAAGTTGTTCTAGCAACAAATGATTCAAACGATCCTTGGGTTGGTTCTGTTTCTCTCTTCTCTTCTTTTCTTTCTTTCTCTTATATCTTATTTCTTTTGTTTCTTTGGACTTTGTGGGTGCATCCACTGAAAACCCTCCGGAGACATAACTCTGCCACTAGGATAACCTAACGGTTTAAAGGCTTACTGCACCTGCTAAGTGTAGTCATGTTCCCTACGAAAGTGGCCTAGTATAGTTTTAGTTAGTTTTATTTAGTAGTCTTTATTGCCTTCATAGTTTTTATAGTTTCATTTTAGTATTTTTCTAAGGGACTAGCAAAACTTAAGTATAGGGGATTTGTTCACTCTCAAAGGTGTGCATTTTATTGATATTAATTCATGTGTTTTAATGAGTTTTATTTGCATTCTGCATTGAATTATGATGATTACAAGGTTAACTATACCTTTGAGTAGTATGCATGATTATTCACTTTAATGACGCATGAACTACGTTTTGAGTCATTAATTATGTTTATGCTTATTACATATTGAGAAAGGAATGAATGATTGACATTTGACTCTTTAGGTTGCTAATAGAAAGATTAATATATAGAGAAAAACTCGTGATTTATGCTTAAATGCAAGTCCGAGGGTTAAGTTGTTCACCCACGGACTTATCTATGGGTTATCCTATTTACCCTCAGACCATTCTGTGAGCGTTAAGGTTTTACCCACGAACTTACGCGAGGGTAAACTAGTTTACCCTCAGACCTGTACCCTGTTTGTTCTGTGTAATGAATTTCATTGATATTAAAGTAATTGCAATTACAGTTAAGATTTAAATGTTATGAATTATTTCTCTTGTGATATGATGCATTTCACGAAAGGTATTTCTTAAGTATTTGCAGGGAAATTCAATAAATAACTGCAGGAATTGCGTAACAGAGCAGAATTAAATATTAATTCAGCTGTAGCTCCACCACGAAGAATGTGGATGGACAGGTTGAAGTAGTGGATTGCATAGGATGATCTCACATGTCCGGACATGCACCACACCCTTATTAACTGCCAACTCGTGAATTGCCAATCATCCCATCTATAAAATAGTCCTGTAGCCTTGGAACTAAGCCCCCCCCATCTCTTCTTCCTTCATCCACCATTTATAGAGCATTTTCCATCTTCTCCATCTTCCAACCTCCACCCACTCTTCTCTTTCGAGTGGAGATTGATGACCTCCTCTTCTCCAACCATTTGCATAGTGTATTTGCTATTCTTTTCTCAACTTGAGCATATCCTTGAAGGAGAGAATCTCGGCGTTGGCTGCTTCCTCCTTTGTTCCTTGGTGTAATTGCAGATTGACGCCCCAAAAATTCACTACAAGGTTGAAAGGAAGGCCTGTCAGATTGATGACCTAGTGGACTAGAAGTAAAGACAAAGAGAAGTTCCTAGCCAAAGCAAGTTTCGAAGGGAGGAATTATTGTGAAGCATTAGGTGTTCTTTCCATTTTTATTTATTTTTTTTTTTTTTACGTTTTTACAACTATATTCAAATCTACAATCACACACTCTATCAACCTAGTTACGGTAATTAGAATATGTTTTTATATCTACTGTAATGTTAAATGTTACACATTCTTACTTTTACAAGTTATTTGTATTGTACTATGTTTCTTGCATTGTATCATGTGTTGTGTTTCGAAATATATAAAAAGACTAAAAATATAATCATTCAACTCTTAGAAGTTTTAGCCAATTTGAATCGTACTATTTTTACATCTGAAACTCACAATTATTGCATTACCCATGTGTAAGTTCGAGGGTAGAGACATTTACCCATGAGCTACCCCGAAAAAGGTTTCTGGGATGACGCCACTGGCAAGGATGCCAGTGGCGGCCATTCGGGCGTGCAAACACGTACAACCCGACGATCGCCGTACGTTTTTCCGAGAGACGTAAGTCTACTCTCTCGATGCCTCGGAAAAAGTTTCCGGGATGATGCCACCGGCAAGGATGCTGACGGCGGCCGTTCGGGTGTGCGAACACGTACAACCCGATGGTCCCCATACGTTTTTTTCCAGGAGACGTAAGTCTACTCTCCCGATGCCCTGGAAAAGGTTTCCAGGATGACGCCACCGGCAAGGATGCCGGTGGCGGCCGTTCGGGTGTGCGAACACGTACAACCCAACGGTCCCCATGCGTTTTTTCGGGAGACGTATGTCTACTCTCCCGATGCCCCGAAAAAGGTTTTCGGGATGACGCCACCGGCAAGGATGTCGGCAACGACTGTTCGGGCATACGAACACACACAACCCTACAGTCCCTATACGTTTTTCGGGTAGAGGTGGATCGGGGAACCGACCGGCTTGCCGGCGGCAAGCCGGTACAAACAACCGGCCACCAATTCCCTGAAAACCCATCTTTACACATACAATTTGGGGAACCAACTGGCTTGCCGCTGGCAAGCCGGTACAAACAACCGGCCACCGGTTCCCCGAAGACCCATCTTTACACATATAGTTTGGGGAACCAACCGGCTTGCCAGCGGCAAGCCGGTACAAACTACTGGCCACCGGTTCCCCGAAAACCCCTCTTGGCGTAGATGGTTCGGGGAATCAGCCAGCCTGCCTTTGGAAAATTGGTATAAAAACCGGTAGCCGGTCTACAATCTCCGGGAAATGTAAGTCTAAATTCTCGATGCCCCGAAAAGATTTCCGGGATGTCATCTCCGGCATGCATCCTTGCCGGCCCCGGCCAAGTAACAATGCAAGTTCTCATCTCTAGTACGGGGATAGGACGCGACAGTCGGTATATCCAACCAGCTGTCCGATGGCCCCTGAAAGTTTTCTGAGGAAAGGTTACATGTGGCCAGACTGACTATAGTAGTTTTTCGTTTTAGAGCCGGAGAGAGGCTGGGAATGCCCAAGCTGTCTGGGGGTGCCTAACACCTTCCCCAACAGTACCCTGAGCCCCATATCCAGTTCTCTCATGTTACACGATTTTACATGATTCCTGTGGTTTTATCGTTTCGATGGTGGAAGGACACTTTCCCATCCGGTTTTCGTTGTTTTCTACCCAAAAATAAGGTGGCAACTCCGTTCAACGAGCCATCAACCACACGTGGTGATACGCTCATGCAAACACCTTTCAATTCTCTGTACCTCAGCCCATCCACCAGCGGGGCCGGTGGAAACCCGTGGGCTTCCGAGTGATAGCCGGATGGAAGAGAGGGTACAGATTTTTGGCGACTTTGCTAGGGACACTCGTTGCATTTTATCTATTAAGTAGCTCAAACTCTCGCTCGTACGGCTCTTTTATAATCAGTCTTTTATTTTTCTGTTAGGATTTTTAACATACTTGTCGCATTTGCTAAGCGAAGCCGCTTTCAAATGCATTGAACTGTATGACCCTTCTTTGGTATCCCTACAGATCTTCACGGACCCCCTGCGGGTTCTCCAGACACCATCTCCTCATGGACCTCTGCCCTATAGGTTCTGAACCCCGCTAGCTCCCCCTGTCCTGACTCGCTCACAAGCAAGAGCCATGGCCACCGATTCTGCTGTGGCTTCCGGATCATCCCCTTCTGTCACCGCGGCAACTTCTATGCCGCTGTTCATGGTCTTCAGCCCACCACCACCTGTCGTCACCCGAACAAACTTCACCAGGCCCATCATCGTGCCTACCGGGGCCCTGGACCAACCAAGGGCGCCAAATCTATCTACCGCTGTAGCATTCGACAATGCCACAGTGCATCTTGCGCCGCCGGCTTCTTCGGCCACTGAAACTGAAGGTAACAGGCCGGCTCCCACACAGAGCACTGGCCTGTCCTACCAACCACCCTCGAACACTGGGGACATAGGAGCGGCCAACGCCTTCCTGCCACCTCAACCGGGACATTTCGAGCAGACCCTCCTAGCTCATCAGTTGGCATGCTATCAACCCCCCAGGCCAACCATCTGTGTCTCGAAGAGGCCACACTCGGAAGAATACGACGTCGTCACTACTCCTGTTGCCAACCAATTCGGCCTGCCATCGCTCCAGCCGGCAGCCATCACGACTGCCGCCCCGGCGCCTGACCTGCAAGGGCAGCTGCTGCAGAGGATAGCTGAACTAGAGGCATCTTTCCGGAGCATGAAATCTGGCCCACCTGAACCTTCCTGTGTCTTCCAAAATCTTTGTTTCTATCCCGAAGCGACGCTCACTCCCATTTTCAAAATGCTGGAACTGGTCAAATACAACGGGCACGGGGATCCTCACGTGCACCTCCATGCTTTCTGTGGAGACATGGTGACACTACAACATGAGGAGAAGCTCCTTGTCTGGCTATTCTAGAAATCTCTCCAAGGACCTGTACTTTCCTGGTACATGTCCTTAAACTTAACAAAGATCTACACCTGGGAACAGCTGGCGTACAAGTTCCAGGAACAATACGCGTATAACTTGGACTTGGCACCGAATTTGGAAGATCTCCGTCGCCTTCGCCAACGTGAGAATGAGCCATTCAGCGGCTATGTCGGCAGGTGGTGGGCCCTGGCATCCCAAATCTGGGAGAAACTTGCGGAAGAAGACTCTCTAGACATAATTGTACAAGGTGCTCAACCATCACTGGCGGCCCTTTTATGTATTTAGTCACACTCAACCTTCTCCCAGTTAATCAAAGATGGTAGCCGCCTGGAAGGATTCTTGAAGTCAGGGAGGTTTTCGGCTCTTCCATTCGGAGCCAGCCCCGGAGAGAGGTTACGTCCCCGACCACTGACCCCAGGTGATAACATGGGGAACAAACGCGGCCCTCGAAGGAATGACAACAGCCGTTCGTCTGCCGTGGCCATGGTGGCAGCAGCACCACCAACTTACCAACCACAACAGGTGTACGCCCTGGCCCAGGAATACCATCCACCGGCAATCACCCCGGTTCAACAGCCAGTCTACACCACCCGAGCGACCCCAAATCAACAACGTTGGAGGCCCAATGCTCCACACCCGGCTGCCACTTCTGAGCCGCCAGCCTGCCAACAATGGCAGGTAATGTCCCCGACTACCTCTCAACAAAGAAACCAAGGACAAGGAGGAGATCACCCAGGTGTTAACCAACGACGCCCTGATTAACAACAGCGTGGGCCACGCCAACCGCCCCTGCAGCCGTAGCAACCACGTATTACAGAATACACACCACTCTCAAATACCACAGGTCCGCCGGCCACGCAACGGACCATTGCCGGACGTTGAGACAAGCCATTCAGAGGCTTATCAACTCG
Organism: Amphibolis antarctica; assembly: GCA_024699675.1. Lineage (NCBI taxonomy): Eukaryota > Viridiplantae > Streptophyta > Magnoliopsida > Alismatales > Cymodoceaceae > Amphibolis > Amphibolis antarctica. Next base: position 8,202 of record JAMKPZ010003165.1, read on the forward strand.
GGCACCATTGAGCTTCAACAGCCTCCCGTACTTCCTGAGCCGAGCCAGCATACCTTCCAGAATCATACAGGCAACTCCTAGGTCAGTACTATCTTCTTAGGTGCCTGAAGAAGGCATCCACTCAAAAGGTTCCGGCCAGTACAGCCGATTTTCGCATATCCAACCAGGCACGGACCAGGGACAAGAAGATCCCTCCCTTCGACATGGTCGCTGGATGCAGGAACTCCTCAGCTAAACCCCGTCAACCTCATCTGTCTAGCGAACCACCCATCGACGCTTGAAGAAGTCTGACCGTACTATCAACAACTCCAGGCCTCCATCTTCACCATCAGCGGCCACTGAAGAAGGAGGAAGTCTTTAAAGCCTATGCCGCAACAGGCGTCACCCCCACCCATAGGAAAATCCTTCGTTCGAGTGGCGCCTACGGTTGCCTCATCAAAAGAACTGGTTGCCGCGTCAAGGGAGCCGGCCGCCAAGAAAACCATACGGGCTCAACCCAAGGTAATTCTTTACTCACCTGCTGCCCCAGTCAGGACAGTCATCCCGGCGGTACCTTCGAGCCCCAAGGCCTCAACCGCCGGCTTTGCTCCCACGACCGGCACTCTAGCTAGCACCACTTCTCCAGCGGCTGCAACGCTGGCACCATTCCAAGCACACCTGGCCAAGCAACAGCTCACCAGACCCTCACCTCTGGCCACGCTCACTTCCGAACAACATAAAGGCAAAGGGATAGAACAGCCGTCCACGTGCACGGCTATAACCAGGTTTGGCCAAGTGTATCAGCCACAGTCGTGCCCTGGAGGGATCTCCATCCTGGGAATAGCAGGACGAACTTCAACCAATAATCGACCACCGGCTGTCGCTTTAGCAGGGCCGGCAGCCGCCTCCTCAGCACCGGCCATCCAGTCGCGGTCACTCTCGGACTGGTCAATCTAGCTGCAAGGGATACGGGCTGAGATCTCCCTATGGGATCTGCTCTGATCCTCTACTAAGCACCGGGAAACTCTCCTCAAAGCGCTACAGATAGCCAAAGTGGACCAAGGTCTCGCTCTCGGGGCCATAGAAGGAATGGTGGCCACAGTAACGGTCCCCTCTTTCGTCTACTTCTCAGATCTAGACCTCTCACCGACCACAACCTGTCCTTGTACATTCGGGTGCAATACAAGGACCTCTGCATCCCCATGGTAATGATCGACGATGGATCCAAGCTAAACCTGTGCCTGCTACAAGTCCTACACAAGCTGGGAATCAAAGAGCAAGACTTGCTCCCCACCGACCGGGTGATGAGAGGGTTCGACGGCACTCTGCACGAAGCCAAAGGTGAAGTCGTCCTCCCCCTCGTCATCGAACTAGCCGCCTTCAAGGTTCCTGTGCACGTGGTAGACATTCCCCCAAGCTACATTCTTATCCTGGGCCGCCCATTTCTCCACCAAAATTCCATTGTGCCTTCCACCCTTCATAGGATGCTTAAGTTCCTATGGAAGGGAGAGGTCATCGTCATACTGGCAGAAAATTACTACCACCCAGGACAATCTGTAGCAGTTGTGGCATCGTTCGGGTCATCGCACCCGACACTGGAACCAGCTACCGCCTCACCTCTGTGTCTCCAGAACCCATATGGTTATGACTATCTACCCAAACGAATGGAGCCTTGGGAGGACAACCCACAACCAAATCAAGAGCCAGAAGACGGCCTACTGCGACTATTCAGAGAATCTCTGGTGTGCACCGGGGACCCAACTCTTCACCGACCTCCCTCGCCAGTGCCAATCCTACAGGGAGGAACTTCTGTCAGCGTAGGCAATCATCACATCACCTCCCCTCGATTTTCGGTTCAGACGATTTCTTAACCGGCAGCCACCTTGTGGGTGCCGGCAGGCCAGGTAGTCACGTGTAGGCACTTTTCTTTGCGTGACTTGCAGCTCGAGCTAGGGTTTTTCAGGTCTTTCCTTCGGTTTTCTAGGTGGTTGCAATATCCCTCCTCCCTTCCTTCCAGTTTTGCTCTTTGTCTCTTCGTCTTCTTCCCAGTTTCCTTGGTCTTGTCTGCTTTTCTGCCGTCCTCCCCATTTCACTTTCTTCCTGCCTCATCTTCCTCTTCCCGATGCCTAGGATGAAACATGTCACTGGTCATATCTGATGGACGGTTGCTGCCTCTCTCGACCCAGTGCAATAGTGGCTCAAGACCCTACCCTCAACACATAGGGATTTGCTGGCACAAGACCTCACCTGTCCCGACAATGCAGAGGCCATTCGGTTGCAGGTGTCTTACCTACTTATGGACAGGGGGTGTGACCCGACCTTTGCTGACGCTATCTCCTGATTGTGGTTGTCAAAGCAACGTGATGACCCTGAGGCATCTGGCTCTTGTTCACCAGAGGAAGGCATGGAAGGCGAGGGGTCGGCGGAGGCTCCTAGCAAGGATTCACGACGGAGGACGAATCGTAAGATGTTGGTTGAGAGGCATCGGCTCCTCCTGGAATCCCCTGACACGCCGCTGGTGAGGCCTGATGACACAGGGTCAAATGTGGAGTTTGTCTACCTGGCCCTCCCATGGCATTACCCGACATTTGGTTGCGTTGAGGCAGCAGCTGAGGGCGTCTTGCCACCCATTGCCGATCAGGAGCTCATTTTCCCTGTGGACAATCACCTGGGGGGAAGAAGTATTTTGTATGGTAGGCTGACTGAATTTGACCAGCTACTGGAGGTGGAGCAGCTGTTCACCACATAGGGGCTCCTCCGATTCATTCGTGATCTGGGTGGAGACCATCCCTGGTCTAGTCGCCGAGATGTACTCCAACCTATCCTAGGTGGAGTCGCAACTTATTCTCAGCTTCCAGACAGGGCCAGCCGCACTATCCGATGCACTCCTGCTCGAGGTGCTCGATCTCCGCTCTACCGGGTTGGACATTTTTTCCCCTCTGCAGAGCATCTGGGTCAGACCGGGTTAGACCGGTGGGTGGTCAAGACATGTGACCTAAACCTGATCGCCCACCATGTCTCGTTCATTTTGAATAATACCATCCTGCCAAAATGGGGTGTTGACCCCCACCGGCACATCAGTATATCACCCGGCAACTAGTTCCCCCAAACTCCGCCCCAGTGAAGTTGCACTTCGCTGGTGTTGAAACCCGTCTTTAGCACCTATCGGGCGGCTAGGTAAATCATCCGACCACCCACTGGCACGCCAATAAATTACCTCAGTGGCTGATCTCGAACTCTTCCACCAACATGCAAGTACACTCATCAACACACCCGCAGACATCAGAGGACAGAACTTCGGCTAATACAATGCATGCAATGGCAGAAGTACCATTGTCCAGATGGGGGAAGGCAAGGTGAATGCCATGAGGTTACGATGGCCTTAGGCAAAGCTCAGTTTGACTTCCGGGGCAGAGTACACGGCCTTCAGATCATCAACCGGTGCACAATCCTAGCTATCCGCCACGACCTATTCCCCTGAACCACTGGCTATATTCCTAGCGCATGCTGATCTCCCTTACCCGATAGTCGGCAAACCTATCACAGCTGCTGGCTAGACACCTTGGTAAATAATTCAAATCTATTGGAAAGATATGGCAAGATTTAACTACTTAAATCTCATAATTAATCAATCACGCGGATCACGAGATTAAACCAAAACGTACGCAGGGTTTCCATCCTGGGATCACCCAAAATGGAAGGTAATTCCCTCTATAAAGGGCCCTCTGTTCCATGCAAAGGGAGGCTTTTTTAGACATTACGAAGGCGTGATTCGGAGGAGAGCTGCTCGGAGCATCGACGTCCTATTGCCGCACTGGAGCAAAGACTTTCAACCATCGCTGGCATCTCCTTGCAGGTAAGCTCCCTCTTTGCCTTGCCATCATGCTTCGAATTGAGCCTCATTTCATCGAACCCTGATTGTATTGGACCTTCCCCACGCAAAGGGAAAGGTTGGAGGACATGGCTAGGTATCATTCCTTCGGATATTCTTTCGAAGGTACCGGCAGCCTCCCTCCTTGTCGGGTAAATCCACCCAGTACGGTTGAGATCAGTTCGGTCACGATTCCTTTGTCGGGTTTTCTATATGGAAACCCATGTTTTCTTACGTGTTTTATGAACATATTGTCAGGTTTTCTCTGCCCCTTTTCTTTGAAACTCCTGGCCACTGTCAGACGTGTCATCTCCACTTACCGATGACCGTCTCCCTGAAGGTGTCCACCTCTCCCATCTTTTGGGACGGGTATACCCACAAAACCTCTGGCTCTTCAGCCAGAGGTTCGTAGTGGTGGCTACCACATTTATATTCGCGTTTTACCTATTTCCCACTTATCTCGCCAAGAGAGGCAAGGCCCTCCCAGTGCCCCGGAAAGACTTCCCAGATGAGGTTGTTTGCATGCATCCTTACTGATGCCGGCCGTTCAGGTGTATGAGTATGTACACCTTGATGGTTCCTTTTTACCGGGTGGAGCAAAATTGAATTGAGAATGCTATTAGCCCTCCCCACGTGCTGTTGGCAAGCAGAATAACTCGACGATATCGCGGCTGGGTCCAAGGGGAATACCTTACCTAGAGGGAGCCAAAGTTTGTGATCTCCCTCATTGTCGGGTGGCACTCAGGCTAGGTAAAAGAGGGAAGTTGGATACTCATTCCGGAGGAGAAGTGATCTCTCGCTAGTATTTCGTAACCACTCGGAATCAGCAAGAACCATGGAGATAAGGACAAACCTGGATTACTCACTCTATTTCACCTTGATGCCGTTGGATTTAAAAAAGTTTGGGTGCTCGGGTTTTTAGCGTAGTAACCCGGTTGTATGTGGTAACGCTCCTAGGGTTGGTAGTTCGTCCCAGAGGTCTGGATAGCACTTCTTGAGCCGAATGTGCCGCTTGTTGCTGCAAACTATTCTCACCGCCAACTGTGGTTGCGGTTACTGAGTAAGGCTCATGCGGTGGTCAGTGGAAGGCCGGTTGGGCGGTGGAGTCTGTAAGGCATTGGGGTAACAGGCTGCGAACGGGGGTCAGGTCATTTTCCGGCAACCTGGCGTTTCTTCCGGTGGATGGTGACCCAAACGTTTTGTGGTGATGAGATTGAGGGGGCACGAGTAATTTCAGGCAGGCTAAGACCCGGAACCCATGCCAATTCTCAGGGGTGACGATTTTGCTAGCCTTGTCGACCCTCTACCTTTCTAGCACCGACGCGGCAGGATGATCAAAAGGATGGACCTGCCTATCGTGCGTGCATGGTGCGACGTGTGAGTTCTAAGAGAGGATTCGTTGAGGGAAAGGGAGCATACCTATCGGGAGCTGGCCTCTCAGTCAGTTGGTGGAGAGCCGGTCGAAGATGTCGGCGATCAGCCTATCTGAAGGCGACGGCCGAGATGCATTTTGGTCACTTTGTTTATAAGTAGAAATTCTTTAATTGTGACAGATTGACCGGGCTGAACTCTTCTTATACGGCTTCATCGAAGAAGTAGGCGGCTCCCCCGCTAAGGGTCTTGGTGACGACATAAGGCCCACACCAATTCGGGGAGAACTTTCCTGTAGAGCTGGCTAGGAAGGCGGCACGGAGGACCAAGTCACCTGGCGTGAGGTGCCGAGGACGGACCTTCTTTTCGTAAGCCCTTGCCATTTTTCGCTAATAGCTCTGGGCATGATCCAATTCCCTCAATCTTCTCTCGTCCAAGAAATCGAGCTGTAGTAGACGTGATTCCGACCACTGGTTGTCAGAGTCTACTCCCTCCTTGAGGATGCGCAAGGATGGAAGCTCCACTTCCACTGGCAATACAGCTTAAGAACCGTAAACTACAGAATATGGTGTTACTCCGGTGGCAGTTCGCAAGGACATCTGATAGGCCCAAAGTGCGTACGGGAGATGGTCATGCCAGTCCTTGTGCGTTCGGACCAATGTCTTGTTAGCTGCTTCGACCACTCCGTTCATCTATGGCCTATAGGGGGACGCCCTTAGGTGGCAGACGCGATAGTATTCAAGGTAACCTATGACCTGCTTGGCTGTGAAGTTGGTGCCATTGTCGGTTACCACCTCGAAGGGTACGCCATATCAGGTGATGATGTGGTTACGTAGAAACTTCTGGGTGGCAGTTGCCATGACAGTTTTGTAGGATGCCGCTTCCACCCACTTGGTGAAGTAATCTATGGCCACTAGTATGTACTAGTGTCCATTGGTGGCTGTCGGCTTGTCCTCACCTACCACATCCCAAGCCCACATAGAGAATGGCCAAGGGGAAGCCATGTTGTATAGTTCTCTGGGGGGTGCATGGATGAGATTTCCATGAATCTGGCATTGGTGATAGTGACGGATGTAGGCCATGTAGTCTGCCTCCATTGTGCTCCAGTAGTAGCCTTGCAGCATGATCTTCTTTGCCAAGAGGATCCCATTCATGCGGGATCCACAAACACCTTCATGGATTTCCTACATAACCATCTGTGCCTCGAGCTGGGTCACACACCGGAGAAGAGTCTGGTTGTAAGATCGCTTGTAGAGCTGTCCCCTGCTGAAGACGTAGCTGGCAGCTAGCTTGGACAACGTACGTCAATCCTGCATGGTGGCTTTTGGTGGGAACTCCCCGGTTTCCAGGAACGTTTGTACGTCTCAGTACCAGGGGCGATCTTCTTGTTGTGATTCCCCCAGATCGTCATTTGGGAACTCGGGGTGTGCATTGACTAGTCAATCGACTGGGGCCGGTTCTCCGTGTGGGTCGACAGTCTACCGGGTGTTGGGGCGGCTAGCCGGATATAAAGCCGAGGTTCCAATGTCTGCCTGCCTGGGGACTTCCGTGAGGTGGTAGACATTCTGACTGTGAGCCGGCTAGTGGAGCATTGTGACTTCTATTGCTATGCTTGCACCTTCCATAACCGTTACCCATGATGCTAGGACGGCCAAAGCGTCTGCGAACGGGTTGTGTTTACGGCTGATGTGCTGGAAGTGGACGAACCTGAAGCTTTCCACCAAATGCAGTACGAGTTCCTGATATGGCTGAAGCTTGGGGTCTCGGGTCCTCCACCTGTTGAGAGTTTGGGAGATTACCAGCATAGTGTCGTCGAACACATGTAGATGGGTGACCTGGTGTTCCAGTGTGAGTCATAGTCCCATGATGCAAGCCTCGTACTCCACCTCATTGTGGGAGCACGTGAAGAGAAGCCGCTTGGCTACAGGTAGCATCTATCCTTGAGGATCGACCAGGATGACCCCCACTTCGTGGCCTTTGGTATTAATCGCTCTGTCAAAGTGTAGGGTAGCTGGTTGGCCATGGCATGGGCCTTCATGGATTTTTGAGACACATACTGGATGTCAAACTCGGCAAGGAGCATCTGCCATTTTATGCACTTGCCTACCAAGGCTAGCTGGTCAAAGAGGTAGTGCAGGGGGTCGTGGTGGCTAAGCAATAGAACCAGGTAGACCACTAGGTAGTGTCGCAATTTTTTCACCTTCCAAACCAGTGAGAGGTAGTATTTTTCTATGAGTTCATATCGTTCTTCAACCTCGGTGAATTTCTTACTAAGGTAGTATATGGCCTGCCCAACTCTACCGGTGGTGTCATGCTAGCCCAACATGGCGCCCATGGAAAAGGTCGTGACAGACAGGTACAAGAAGAGCGATCGTCCGGGATGAGGCGGCACGAGAATCGGCGGCTGGGAAAGTTGCCGCTTGATGTGGTCAAAAGCAACTTGGCATTCTGCTGTCAATGCGAAGCTGGCATTTTTCTTCAGCAGTCTAACGAAGGGCTCGCAAGTCGACGTGAGGCACGAGATGAAGCACCCGATGTATTGTAGCCTTTCCAACAAGCTTTGGACCTACTACTCTGTCTATGGGGGAGGCATATCTAAGATCGCCTTTACCTTGTTGGGATCCACCTCAATCCCCTAGTATAGTTGGGGTTCGAAGAAAAAAAGGCTAAATTGGAAGCATGATGGCAAGGGAAAAGGGGGGGGGCTTACCTACAAGGAGACGCTGACAATGGTGGGGGATATTTTGTAACAACTTGGAATCAGCAAGAACCATGGAGATAGGGACAAACCTGGATTACTCACTTTCTTTCATCTTGACACTATCAGAGTTAAAAAGTTTGGGTGCTCGAGTTTTTAGTGTGCTAACCCGGTTGTATGTAGTAACACTCCTGGGGTTGGTGGTTTGTCCCTAAAGTCTAGATAACACTTCTCGAGCTGGATGTGCCACTTGCTGCCACAAACTATTCTCACTGCCGATCGTGGATGCAGCTTCCGGATAAGGATGATGCGGATGCTGGCTAAGGGCCGATAGGGTGGTGGAATTTGTCCAGTAGTATCGCAACAGGCTGCGGATGGGAGCCGAGCCATTTGCTAGCATCATAGTTTTAGAGGGCGGCTTCCGATGGATGGAGACTCAGAAGCCTACGAGGATGTGAAGGAGAGGGCAAGAGTGTTGTCCAGTGGATGGAGACCCGGAACCCATGCAGACTCTCAGGGGTGACAGTGTTGCTAGCCTTGTCGACCCCTTTCCTTTCCAACACCAACGTGGCAGGAAGAGCCAAAGGATGGACCTAACTATCATGCAGGCAAGGTACGACGTGCGAGGATTCATGTGGGATTCGGTGAGAAAAGGGGAGAGAAAGTGTACCCTCTCTTTCATCCGGCTATCACCCGGAAGCCCATGGGTTTCCGTTGGCCCCACTGGCAGATGGATCGAGGTACAGAGAATTGAAAGGTGTTTGTGTGAGCACATCACCACGTGCGGTTGATGGCTCATTCAACATAGTCGCCACCTTATTTTTGGGTAGAAAATAAGGAAAACCAGATGGGAAAGTGTCCTTCCACCATTGAAACAATAAAACCACGGGAATCACGTAAAATCGTGTAACATGAGAGAACTGGATACGGGGCTCAGGGTACTGTTGGGGAAGGTGTTAGGCACCCCCAGACAGCTCGGGCGTTCCTGGCCTCTCTCTGGCTCTAAAACGAAAAACATGATAATCAATCTGGCAATGTACGGCCTCACAATGGAAAATTTTCCAGGGCATTTAGAGGGATAACCGTATCCCTTCCGATGAAAATAAATGAGAATCAAGTAAACAAATGGGAATTGAACAAAACTGGGATCCATATTGGATTTGGTGGTGAATAGGGGAGAAAAAGATGGGTTTTCCTGGAGCCGACCGCCGGCTACTTGCACCGGTTGACCGGTGGCTGGTCGGCTGCCTTCCCAACCCATTTGCGCAGCCATGGGGGTTTTGGGGAAATGAGGGCCAGTTCCTTGAACCGGCCAGCTAACGGCTTGCCAGCTGTTTCCCCTTTTCATCCGCAGCCATGGGGGTTTTGGGGAAACGGGGGCCGGTTCTTTGAACCAGCCAGCCAGCGGCTTGCCAGCTATTTCCCCCCTTCATGAGCACCCATGGGGATTTTGGGGAAACGGGGGCCGGTTCCTTGAACCAGCCAGCCGGCGGCTTGCCGGCTGTTTCCCCCCTTCATGCGCACCCGTGGCGATTTTGGGGAAATGGGGGCTAGTTCCTTGAACCGGCCAACCGGCGGCTTGCCGGCTATTTCCCCCCTTCATGCGCACCCATGGGGATTTTGGGGAAACGGGGGCCGGTTCCTTGAACTGACCAACCGGCGGCTTGCCGGCTGTTTCCCCCTTCATGCGCGCCCATGGGGGT
>JAMKPZ010003169.1:0-15145 GCA_024699675.1 Amphibolis antarctica
TACCAATGCACAAAAGATATAATACAAGGAGAGTAAGAAAAAGGATAGAAGGCATTATATTTCATCCATCAAGGGATGAATGATGATTTGTATGAAAAAATCGACACACAGATATGATTGATGAATGTGAGGGATAGCAGTGCATGACACATGCAAACAACGTCCAGGCATTGTTAAAATATACATCGCCACATTGAGGTTGTCGTCGTTACTTCTTCAAGCAAGAATGAACGGTGTCGTGCAAGTTTCCAAGAAAGATGACTTTCAACAATCGTGATCAGTTCTTTGGTCAAGGAAGGGAAAGACGAAATAAGTCAAATGTGAAATGTCATACATGCCAAAAGTATGGACACCATTCCTATGAGTTCAAGTCTAATGTAGAATGTTATACATGCCAAAAGTATGAACACTATTCTTATGAGTGTAGAAGCAATGTAAACAATCAATCAACTAATTATATGTAAGGAGAAAACAAAGAAGAAGGTGATGTTGAGGCTGCCAAGTGTGGAGACGATCTTTCGCTAAGGAGCAGGTGGAAGCTGGGTTCATAGGTCAATAGCCACATAGTAGGAATCTGGATGCTGAAGTATTGAGGTTGTAGAGTGAAGACGGGCTTTCGTCAGAGAGTAGGTGGAAATCGGGTCACCGGCCGTGTACCCTCTCTTTCATCTAGCTATCACCCGGAAGCCCATGGGTTTCTGCCAGCCCCGCCGACAGATGGGTCAAGGTACAGAGAATTGAAAAGTGATTGTGTGAGTGCATTACCACGTGGGGTGGATGGCTCATTGAACGGAGTCGCCACCTTATTTTTGGGTAGAAAACAAGGAAAACCGGATGGGGAAGTGTCCTTCCATCATCGAAACGATAAAATTGCGAGAGTAACGTGAAATCACGTAACGCTATACGAAACATGAGAGAACTGGATACAGGGCTCAAGGTACTATTGGGGAAGGTGTTAGGCACCCTCAGACAGCCCGGGCAATCTCGACCTCTCTCTGGCTCTAAAACGGAAAACTATGACAGTCAGTCCGACCATGCTTGGCCTTATTCTGGGAAACTTTCCAGGGCATCGGGAGGAACAGTCTTATCCCTTCCAGTGAAAGCAAGTCGACCAATGCGTGGATTTGCATGGGGTCCGATGATAAATGGGAGAGAGAAAAACACAGCGGTCACCATTACAGACCTTTTAGCTGAAGAGTTGAAGGTCAGGTGAGGCAGCCGGCTAGGTCGCCGGACAGCCGGCTAGGTCGCCGGACAGCCGGCTAGGTCGCCGGACAGCCGGCTCGCCGGATAGCCGGCTAAAGGTATTGGCTTCTGTGTCATATTCCCCCTCGTTGACAGGGGACAAGAGTTCATGTTCTTGGCTAGGGCTGGCATGGGTGCATGCCGATGGCGTCATCCCGAAAAACTTTTCGGGACATCGGGAGGGTAGACTTATACCTCTCGAAAAAATGGGAACCACTGGGTCGTACTTGTTCGTACACCCGAACGGCCACCGTCGACAAGGATGCATGCCGGTGGCGCCATCCCGGAAACCTTTCTGGGGCACCCGGAGGGTAGACTTACACCTCCCGGGAAAACGGGAACCATCGGGTCGTACCTGTTCGTACGCCCGAACAACCACCGCCGACAAGGATGCATCCTAGTGGCGTCATCCCGGAAGCCTTTTCGGGGCATCGGGAGGGTAGACTTACACCTCCTGGGAAAACGGCGGCGGCCATCCGAGTGTACGAGAAGCACAACCCGACGGTTCCCATTTTTCGGGAGGCGTAAGTCTACCATCCCGATACCCTGGAAAGATTTCCGGGATGACACCTCCGGCATTCACCCCATTGGCACAGACGGTTCGGGGAACCAGCCGGCCCGCCGCCAGCAAGCCGGCTCCCCAAAAACCCATTTTTGGGTGAATGATTCGGGGAATCAACCGGCCTTCCACCGGCAAACCGGCGTTAACGGCCGGCAACCAGCTCCCCCAAAACCCATTTTTGGGTGAATGATTTGGGGAATCAGCTGGCCTACCGCTGGCAAACCGACACTAACGGTCGGCAAACGGCTCCCTAAAAACCCATTTTTGGGTGGATGGTTCGAGGGACCAGCTGGTCCGTCGCTGACGAACCGGTATAACAAACCGGCAGCTGATCCCTATTTTCTAGGAAATGTAAGTCTACATTCCCGATGCCTGGGAAAGATTTCCGGGCTGACACCTCCGGCACGCATCTTTGCCGGAGGCAGCCATTCGGGTGTACAAACGTACGACCCGACGGTTCTTGATTTCCGAAAAGAACAGAGCTACCTTTCGGGGATAAGGCCACCGGCACACATCCGTGCCGGCCTTGGCCAAGTGGTAACGTAAGTTCTCACCTCCAGTCAAGGAGGGGATATGACACGGCAGCTGACATATTTAGCCGGCTGTCTAGCGGCCCAGTTGGCTGCCTCACCTGACTTTCAGTTCTTCTGCTGAGAGGTCTGAAAGGGTGACCTTCTTGTCTTTCTCTCCCCCATTTATTGCCAGATCTGGTATGAATTCCCACTTTGTTAGATTCTCATTTGTTTTACTCGATTCTCGCTTGTTTTACTAGAAGGGATGAAGTTATCCCTCCCAATGCCTTGGAAGGTTTTCTAGGATGAGGCCATAGGTGGCTGGACTAACTATCGTAATTTTCCATTTCTAGAGTCGAAGGGAGGTCGGGAATGCCCGGGCTGTCTGGGGGTGCCTAACACCTTCCCCAATAGTACCCTGAGCCACGTATCCAGTTCTCTCATGTTACACGAGTTTACGTGATTCCCGTGGTTTTATCATTTCGATGGTGGAAGGACACTTTCCCATCCGGTTTTCCTTGTTTTCTACCCAAAATTAAGGTGGCGACTCCGTTCAACGAGCCATCCACCCCACATGGTGATGCGCTCACACAAACACCTTTCAATTCTCTGTACCTCAGCCCATCCGTCGGCGGGGCCGGTGGAAACCCGTGGGCTTCCGGGTGAAAGCCGGATGAAAGAGAGGGTACAGATTTTTGGCAACTCCATTGGGGAGACTCGCTACATTTTTATCGATTAAGTGGCTCAAACTCTCGCTCGTACTGCTCTTTTACAGTTGGCCTTTTATTTTTCATGGTTTTCGAGTGACTCACGTCGGAACCCGCTCCGTCAACATAGGGCTTGACAACCCAATGAAGTCATCACTACTGGGCTTGGCATCCCACGCACAAGTGCGTCGGCAGCTACGTCCTCAGCAGCCACTGACTTGGCAACCCGACCAAGTTTGCAGAGGCTCGGCAATCATACCAAGCATCTCCATCAGCACATGGCTTCCGAGTGACTCACACCAGAACCTACTCTTTTAACTCCCGAGCTTGGCATCCCACGCACAAGTACGCTAGTAGCTACATCCTCAGTAGCCTCCGACTCGGCAACCTGACCAAGTCGGCCAGGGCTTGACAACCGAATGAAGTCGTCACTACTGCCCATTGCATCCCTTGCACAAGTGCGCCAACAGCTGCGTCCTTAGCAACCACCGACTCATGAACCTAACCAAGTCGGCCAGGGCTTGACAACCCAATGAAGTCATCACTACTGGGCTTGGCATCCCATGCACAAGTGCGCCGGTAGCTGCGTCCTCAGTAGCCACCGACTTGGCAACCCAACCAAGTATGCTGAGGCTCGGCAATCATACCAAGCATCTCCATCAGCACATGGCTTCCGAGTGACTCACACCAGAACCTGCTCTTTTAACTCTCGGGCTTGGCATCCCATGCACAAGTACGCCAGTAGCTACATCCTCAGTAGCCTCCGACTCGGCAACCTGAACAAGTTGGCCAGGGCTTGACAACCCAACGAAGTCGTCACTACTGGCTTGGCATCCCATGCACAAGTGCGTCGGCAGCTGCGTCCTCAGTAGCCACTGACTTGGCAACCCGACCAAGTCAACCGAGGCTTGGCAATCATACCAAGTCTCTAGCTCGACATAGTAGACAACGGATCCTCCGGGCACTAGTTAAATCAATCGAAAACCATCAACCCTCATCAGGGGCGCCACATCATGGAGTCGGAGCAGCCAGCCTACTCAGTCTGGGCAACCTTTTTCACAAGCAGAATACTGGCCAACATCACGGGGCAGAACTAGGGGCATTCTGGCCCTCCTCTGCCACAGTCTCTCAAGCAGGCGAATGTGACCAGTCTGCTGCCTTTCCATTCGGGGCTCCGTCCGGTTTCCGCCTCCTGTCCACCAGGCAGCCAGCTCCACCCATTGGGACAGAACTAGGGGCATTCTGCCCTTCATCCTCCTTAAGCGCTCAGCGGCCAGAACAACAGATGGAGTTCGACAGCATGACACCTCAAGTAGACGGGTACGGCAGGTCCACCACCGTCTCCCTTGAAGCACTCCCGAGGTTCACTGCTACCTCGAACCGGCAGCTGATCCACTTACCCAGCACTAAGCCGAAAGACCATGGGCACCGCTCTCGCCAAGTCCATCATTCACCCCCCTTTCAGCCTAAGGGTCAACAAGCCACAAAAGACATCAATGATCCTTATCAAGAGTCTGAAGAAGAAGGCCCATGGGTCCAACCACCCGAATCTATCGGCATAACGTTTACTAACGAAATCGAACTTGTAAACCTTGGGGATGAACAACATCCAAAAGAAACAAAAATTAGTAAAGAAGTGCCCGAGCCCTACCAGCAACAACTCGTCACACTCCTGCATGAATTCGTAGAGGTGTTTGCGTGGGATTATGAAGACATGCCCGGTTTGGATGAACGGGTTGCAGTCCATCGACTACCCCTCAAACCGGAAGCCCGACCTGTGAAGCAAAAAGCTCAACGAATGAGACAGGAATGGGCCCAGAAGCTGAAGGAAGAAGTCCACAAGTAGCTGAACGTCTGATTCCTCTAGCCTGTCTTCTACCCAGAATGGGTGGCAAATATGGTACCTGTCCCAAAGAAAGACGGGCGAGTACGCATGTGTGTCGACTATTGGGACCTCAACAAAGCTAGCCCCAAGGACGACTTCCCACTACCGCACATAGATGTCTTGGTAGATGACGCCGCCAAGTATGGGGTATATTCCTTCATGGATGGATTCTTTGGATACAATCAAATCCTCGTGGTAGAGGAAGACAAGGAGAAAACCGCGTTCACAACCCCTTGGGGCGTCTTCTGTTACAGGGTGATGCCATTCAGGCTCAAAAATGCAGGTGCTACTTACCAAAGAGCCATGATCACACTCTTCCACGACATGATGCACAAAGAAGTCGAAGTCTACGTCGATGACATGGTAGTGAAGGTGCACACTCATCAGCAGCATCTCAAGAACTTAAGAAGACTGTTCAAGCGCCTAAGGAAGTACAAGCTCAGATTGAACCCATCAAAATCAACATTCGGGGCCACCATCGGGAAGCTCCTTGGCTTCATCATCAGCAAACAGGGCATCGAGGTAGATCCCGACAAGGAAAAGGTAATCTTAGACATGCCTCCTCCATAGACGAAACAACAGATACGGAGCTTGCTAGGAAGGCTACAATACATCATGTGTTTCATCTCGCGCCTCACGCCGATCTGCGAGCCTTTCTTCAAGCTGTTGAAGAAAAATGCCAGCTTCACGTGGACAACAGAAGGCCAAGTCACCTTCGACCACATCAAGCATCAGCTGTCTCAGCCGCCGGTTCTCGTACCACCTCACCCCGGACGACCACTTTTCCTGTACATGTCAGTAACAGCTTCCTCCATGGGCGCAGTATTGGGCCAGCATGACATCATCGACAGAATCGAGCAAGCCATATACTACCTCAGTAAAAAATTTACCGAGGTAGAAGAACGGTATGAGCTGATTGAAAAGTACTGTCTCTCACTGGTTTGGACAGTGAAAAAGCTGTGACACTACCTGGTGGTCTACCTAGTTTTGTTGCTTACCCGCTTAGATCCCCTACGCTATCTCTTCGACCAACCGACCTTGGTAGGCAGATGCGTGAAATGGAAAATGCTCCTCGCAGAATTCGACATCCGGTACGTATCCCAGAAATCCATGAAGGCCCAAGCCATGGCCGACCAACTGGCCCACCAGCCCTTGCCAGATTACCAACCGTTGGAAGATTCATTCCCTGATGAGCCCATCTTCACCATCAACGAGCCGAATCTAGACCAACCAGATTTGGACTAGCTAGACCCTAACCAACCAAAACCCCATACCTTGTACTTTGACGGAGCAGTCAATACTAAAGGTCGTGGGGTAGGGGTCATCTTAGTAGATCCTCAAGGAAGGATGCTGCCCGTAGCCAAGCGGCTTCTCTTCACATGCTTACACAACGAGGCAGAATACGAGGCCTGTATCATGGGGCTATGACTTGCACTGCAACTCTAGGTCACCCATCTGCAAGTATTCGGCGACGCCATGTTGGTAATTTCTCAAACCCTCAACAGATGGAAAACCCGAGACCCCAAGCTTCAGCCATATCAGGAACTCGTACTACAATTAGTAAGAGACTTCTGGTTCATCCACTTCCAACACATCAGCTGCAAGCGTAACCCGTACGCAGACACTCTAGCCGTCCTAGCCTCATGGGTAGCGGTCACGGAAGGGCAGAGCATTGCTATAGAAGTCACAACACTTCACCAACCGGCCTATAGCGAGGATGTCTACCACCTTACAGAAGTCCCTAGACAGGCTGACGTTAGGCCCTCGACTCTACATCTGGATAGCCGCACCAACAACCAGCAAACTATCGACCAACACAGAGAACCAGTTTCGGCTGACGAACCAAACAATACAGATCATAGGTCCCCAGATGATAACCTAGGGAACTCACAGCAAGAGGACCACCCATGGTATTCAGATATACAAGCCTTCTTGGAGACCAGAGAGTTCCCCCTAGAGGCTACCACCCAAGACAGACATACGTTGTCAAAACTGGCAGCCAGTTACTTCTTCAGCGGGGGACAGCTCTACAAAAGATCTCACAACCAGACTCTCCTCCGGTGCGTAACCTCGCCCGAGGCACGTACGATTATGCAGGAAATCCATGAAGGTGTTTGCGGATCCCACACGAACGGGATCCTCCTGGTGAAAAAGATCATGCTCCAAGGCTACTACTGGAGCACAATGGAAGCAGACTGCACCGCGTACATTCGTCGCTGTCACCAATGCCAGGTACATGGAAACCTCATCCATGCGCCCCCCAAGGAATTATACAACATGGCTTCTCCTTGGCCATTCTCCATGTGGGCCTTGGATGTGGTAGGTGAGATCAAGCCAACAACCACCATTGGACACCGGTATATACTGGTGGCCTTCGATTACTTCACCAGGTAGGTGGAAGCAGTATCTTACAAGACAGTCATGGCAGCCACCACCCAGAAGTTCTTGCGCAACAACATCGTCACCAGGTATGGCGTCCCCTTTGAGGTAGTGACCGATAACAGCACCAACTTCACAGCCAAGCAGGTCACCAGCTATCTCAAGCAGTGTCACATCCGTCACCTAAGGGCATCCCCCTACCGGCCATAGATGAATGGAGCAGTCGAAGTAGCTAACAAGACACTAGTCCGGATTCTCAAGAAGATGGTCCAAACACAAAAAGATTGGCACGACCACCTCCCTTACGCACTCTGGGCCTACCGAACATCTTTACGAACTGCTACCGGAGCAACACCATACTCGCTAGTATATGGGTCCGAAGCAGTGTTGCCGGTAGAGGTAGAACTCCCGTCCCTTCGCATCATCAAGGAAGCAGTAGACTCCGATGACCAGTGGACAGAATCACACCTGTTGCAACTCAACCTCCTAGATGAGAGAAGGTTGAGAGCCTTGGACCATGCCCAGACTTATCAGTGAAAGATGGCAAGGGCTTACAACAAGAAGGTTCATCCTCGACTCATTACGTTTGGTGATCTAGTCCTTCACTCCATCTTCCCCCAACGGGGAAATTTTCCCCAAACTGGCATGGCCCGTATGTCATCACCAAAACCCTCAGTAGAGGGTCCGCTTACCTTTTTGATGAAACCACCCAACAAGAGTTCGACCCAGTCAACCTGTCGCGGCTGAAGAAGTTCTACCCATAAGACAAACTCGACTGGGGATCACTGCGGCCACCGCCTTCAGACAAGCTGGCAACCCACACCTCCACCCGACTCTCCACCGGCTGACCGAGAGGTCAGGTCCGGACAGGTACGCCCCTTTCCTCGGTAAATTCCCTCTTATGACTCACACGTCGCATGATGCACGCACGATGCACATGTGATAAGCAGGTCCCACTCTTTAGTCATCCTGCCTTGTCCATATTGGAAAGGAAGAGGGCCGGCAAAACTAGCCAAAATGGCACCCCACATAGCCTGTTGCCCAATACTTACACACTCCACCGCTCAACCGGCCTACCACCGGCTGCCACCTCCAACATACCCACGTGCCACGTTTACAGCCAGCGGTGAGAATAGTTTGCAGCAGCAGGTGACACATCCGACTCAAGAAGTGCTATTCGAACCTTTAGGACGAACTACCGACCCCAGGAGTGACACCAACTACATCCATATTTCTACATCGAAAACTCGAGCGCCCATCTTGTTTAACTCCGATGGCACAAAGATGGAACAGGGTGAGTAATCCAGGTTCATCCTTATCCCCATTGTCTTTGCTGATTCTGAGTGATTATGAGATATCGACAGGAGATTACTTCTCCCTGCGGATGAGTATCCAACCTCCCATTTTTTTACCTAGCTCGAGTGCCACCCGACAATGAGGGAGATCACAACCTTCAGCTCCCTCTAGGTAAGGTATTCCCCCTTAGTACACCAGCCACGACAACGTCAGGTTATTTTACTTGCCAACAGCACGTGGGGAGAGCTAGTAGCATTCTTTTATTCAGTTTTCTTATCTTCTATTTTGTAATAGAAAAGAACAAAAAAAAAAGAGAAGAAGAAAAGTCAGTGGCTAGAATCCTTCTTCAATAGAAAAGAAGAGAGAAAAAAAGAAAAAAAAAACAAAACAAAAAGAGGAAAAAAAAAAAGAGAAAAAAAAGGGAAAAGAAAAAAAAAGAGAAAAAGAAAAAGAAAAAGAAAAGGAAAAGTTACTTGTTGCCGGGTCCTGAAAGCATATGGACTCCTGTAAAGGAAGGGTAGATCTTAGGATTCCACCATCTCTTGGCAATCCAATACCCGGCTTTGTCGCGATTGACCAAGTATCCCCTTCTTTCAAGGCTTGGCAACCCATCGAAGTCCGCCAACACAACCGGGTGCCAGAACCCATTTGCCGACACCCACTTCTCCCTTTTTCTCTTGTCCTAGGGCTTGACATCCTAGCTAAGTCATCAACACAGGGCTTGACATCCTAGCTAAGTCGTCAACACAGGGCTTGACATCCCAGCTAAGTCGTCAACATTGGGCTTGGCATCCCGCTGAAAGTCGCTTCCACCCCCGGGTTCTGATGCCCACATTTTCAGAACCCACATGATTCTATTTGTCATCTTTACAACCCCAGAGCGAACTTGTGAGGAATAATCAGCATCACTATGGGCAGAAGGACAGCTCTCGAATCTCTCCTCTTGACCCATCTTTGTCACCTAAGGGTCTCTTCCGCTGGACAAGGGAACCACATTTCCAAACTCACATGCGTGAATGTCCAACAGTTGTCTTTTGACATGAGGTGAGACACCTTTCATTCCCCTGCAGGTCCAGATAGCACGATTGAGTCGGAACAGCTACCTGGCACAAACTTCATCACGAGCATCCACCTGAATATTCCTCTGCGAAATCAACAAAACAAAACACAGGAAAGAGAGTCACTAGAGAGTGCCCCAAACTTCCTCACACAACTCACCACAGATGTTCACGGATGAGAGGAGGGAACGACACTCCCTCCTCACCTCTGGAAACTAATATATGAACGAGTGTGTAGGTGAACGAGTCAGTCGAACAATTTAGCCGGTTGCCGCTTAAGAGATACGGCCACCTGGAACAAAACTCGCACGAGACGAGATGTCATGCAGAAAAAGAAGGGGGCTACCGGGTAAATCAGCCGGCCACCACCACCAATACCCAGGGATGGTCGACTCCTCAACACAACCCATGCCAGGATATTGACTATTCCATGCAGGAACGAGGAAAGCTCACCCACATGCATCGCCCAGCTCAGACGGCTAGACGCCCAGACCACAACCCGCACGAGACGAGATGTCACGCGGAGAAAGAATGGGGTTGCCAGGTAAATTAGCTGGCTACCGCCACCAATGCCCAGGTATGGTCGACTCCCCAACACTAATCACTCCACACAGGAACGAACAAGGCCTCCATGCCTTGCCGAAATCGGACAACTTGGTGCCACGACAAGGATCAGCGCTAGACAAAATGTTACGCAGGAGAAAGAAGAGCCACCGGCGATCTGGTAAGAAAACTCGGTTGCCAGCTCCCCAAAAACCATACTTAGACGTGTGGATCGGATAACTAGCTGGCCCGCCACCGGCAATCCGGTAAGAAATCCCGGTTGCCAGCTCCCACAAGGTGGTTGCCACGTAACTAGCCAGCTAAGAGCTAAGACACGGAGGAAGTACAACGCGACGCCGACACAGCCTCTGAACACGGTACACAAATGCTTTCAACCTTGTTACCCAGTCGCTGGCACCCATAAGGTGGCTGCCGTGCATCCAACTGGCTAACACTATGGCATCCCTCAGTCAAGTGACAGAGAGTGTAAGTCTGATTCTATTTTCTGACCAATGATAGATAATTCACAAAAGTGTGAAATCTCGCATGGCTTACCGTTTACGCATGGAGGGTCATTCAATCCTAGGATGTCAATTTCCTTCCCCCGAAGTCATACAACCTCGCCTAGGGAGGGGCATTCTGTTGAACCCATGCTTAACCGAAACTTAAAGGGGGAATTACCTGGCTAGCCGTCGGCAAGCCGCATCTAGGAAGCGGTAACCGGTCCCCAAAAACCCCAACTTGCACAAAAGGTTGGGGGAATTACCCAGTTAGCCATCGGCAAGCCACTTCAAGGAAGTGGCAACCGGTCCCCAAAGACCCCAACTTGCACAAAAGGTTGGGGGTATTACTCGGCTAGCCGTCGGCAAGCCGCTTCAAGGAAGTGGCAACCGGTCCCCAAAAAACCCCAACTTGCACAAAAGGTTGGGGGAATTACCCGACTAGCCGTTGGCAAGCCGCTTCAAGGAAGCAGCAACCGGTCCCCAAAAAACCCCAACTTGCACAAAAGGTTGGGGGAATTACCTGGCTAGCCGTCGGCAAGCTGCTTCAAGGAAGCGGCAACCGATCCCCAAAAAACCCCAACTTGCACAAAAGGTTGGGGGAATTACCTGACTAGCCGCCGGCAAGCCACTCCAAGGAAGCGAAAATCGGTCCCCAAAAACCCCAACTTGCACAAAAGGTTGGGGGAATTACCCGGTTAGCTGTCGACAAGCCGCTTCAAGGAAGCGGCAATCGGTCCCCAAAAAACACCAACTTGCACAAAAGGTTTGGGGAATTACCCGACTAGCCGCCAGCGAGCTGCTTCAAGGAAGCGGCAACCGGTCTCCAAAAACCCCAACTTGCACAAAAGGTTAGGGGAATTACCCAGCTAGCCGCCGGCAAGCCGCTTCAAGGAAGCGGCAACCTGTCCCCAAAAAGCCCAACTTGCACAAAAGGTTGGGGGAATTACCCGACTAGCTGCCGGCAAGCCACTCCAAGGAAGCAGCAACTGGTCCCCAAAAACCCCAACTTGCACAAAAGGTTGGGGGAATTACCTGGCTAGCTGCTGGCAAGCTGCTTCAAGGAAGTGGCAACCGATCCCCAAAAAACTCCAACTTGCACAAAAGGTTGGGGGAATTACCTAGATAGCCGTCGGCAAGCTGCTTCAAGGAAACGGCAACCGGTCCCCAAAAAACCCCAACTTGCACAAAAGGTTGGGGGAATTACCCGGGTAGCCACCGGCAAGCCGCTTCAAGGAAGCGACAACCGGTCCCCAAAAAACCCCAACTTGCATAAAAGGTTGGGATAATTACCCGGCTAGCTGCCGGCAAGCCGC
This sequence comes from Amphibolis antarctica, assembly GCA_024699675.1. NCBI lineage: Eukaryota > Viridiplantae > Streptophyta > Magnoliopsida > Alismatales > Cymodoceaceae > Amphibolis > Amphibolis antarctica. The sequence continues at coordinate 12,004 of JAMKPZ010003169.1, forward strand.
TTCATTGAAGCGGCAACCGGTCTCGAAAAAACCCCAGCTTGCACAAAAGGTTGGGGAATTACCCAGCTAGCCGTCGGCAAATCGATCTGAGGAAGTGGCAACCGGACCCCAAAATCCCCATTGGCGCAAATGTTCGTGGGACCAGCTGGCTTCCGTTTGCCACGTAGTGGCTACCGGGTAACTACCGAGAAAGGCAAGCCGAATCAATTATGGGGATATGACGAGATTTGATTGCTTAAATCTCGCAAATCAATCCATTACGCAGATCGTGTAATCGCACCAAAACTCATGCCAGCTTCCATCTTTGGGCACCTCGAATAAGGAAGGCGACCCCTTATAAAAGAAGTGGCCTCCCTCCCCCCCGAGTTTTGCCAGAGTTTCTGAAGGAAGAGAGACGCTCGTGGTCCCGACGCCCATTTGCCACACTGGAGCGAAGACTTCCGATCATCGCCAATGACCCTCTGCAGGTAAGGCCTTCATCCCTCACCATTTTATGTATGGTTTAAATGATGTTTCCTCGAACCCTGACCATGTAACACCTTTCCCATATCAGGGAAAGGTCGGAGGATGGACCCGGGTATCATTCCTTTGGAAACACGTCCGAAGGTACTGGCGACCGCCCTCCCGGTCGGGTAAATCCACCTGGCACGGTCGAGTTTGGTTCGTCTGTGACCCTTTCATCGGCTTCTTTTATGTGGAAACTATGAGTTTCCCAGTAAGTTTTACACATTTTTATCTGATCTCCGCATGTTTTCTTTCCCGGGAGGCGTAAGTCTACCCTCCCGATGCCCCGGAAAGGCTTCCGGGATGATGCCACCGGTAAAGATGCCGGCGGCGGCCGTTCGGGTGTCTGAACATGTACAACCCGGTGGTTCCCATTCTTTCCCGGGAGGCATAAGTCTACCCTCCCGATGCCCCAGAAAGGCTTCTGGGATGACGCCACCGGCAAAGATGTCGACGGTGGCCGTTTGGGTGTACGAACACGTACAACCCAGCGGTTCCCGTTCTTTCCCGAGCGGCGTAAGTCTACCCTCTCGATGCCCCAGAATGGCTTCTAGGATGATGCCACCGGCAAAGATGCCGACAACGGTCGTTCGGGTGTACGAACACGTACCACCTGACGGTTCCCGTTCTTTCTCGAGAGGCGTAAGTCTACCCTCCCGATGCCCTAGAAAGGCTTCCAGGATGACGCCACCGGCAAGGATGTTGGCGGCGGCCATTCGGGTGTACGAACATGTATAACTCGGTGGTTATCGTTCTTTTTTGGGAGGTGTAAGTCTACTCTCCCGATGCCCTGGAAAGTTTTCCAGGACGACGCCACCAGCAAGGATGCCGGTGGTGGCCGTCCGGGTGTACGAGAAGCACAACCCAACGGTTCCCATTTTTCGGGAGGCATAAGTCTACCGTCCCGATACCCTAGAAAGATTTCCAGGATGACGCCTCCAGCATTCACCCCAATGGCACAGACGGTTCGGGGAACAAGCTGGCCCGCCGCCGGCAAGTCGGCACATAGGGCTGGTAGCCGGCTCCCCGAAAACCCATTTTTGGGTGAATGATTTGGGGAATCAACCGACCTGCCGCTGGCAAACCGGGGCTAACGGCTGGCAACCGGCTCCTCGAAAACCCAGTTTTAGGTGAATGATTTGGGGAATCAGCTGGCCTGCCACCGGCAAACCGACAATAATGGCCAGCAACCGGCTCCTCAAAAACCCATTTTTGGGTGGATGTTTCAGGGGACCAGCTGGTCCGTCGACGATGAACCGGTATAATAGATCGGCAGCCGATCCCCATTTTTCGGGAAATGTAAGTCTACATTCCCGATGCCCTGGAAAGATTTCCGGGCTTACGCCTCTAGCATGCGTCTTTGCTGGCGGCGGCCATTCGGGTGTACAAACGTACAACCCGATGGTTCTTGATTTCCAGAAAGAACAGAGCCACCTTTCCGGGATAAGGCTACCGGCACGCATCCGTGCCGGCCCTGGGCAAGTGGTAACGTAAGTTCTCACCTCCAGTCAAAGAGGGGATATGACGTGGCAACTGACATATTTAGCTGGCTGTCCAGTGGCCAAGTCGGCTGCCTCACCCGACTTTCAGTTCTTTTGCTGAGAGGTCTGAAAGGGTGACTTTCGTGTCTTTCTCTCCCCCATTTATTGCCAGATTTGGTATGAATTCCCACTTTGTTCAATTCCTCGCTTGTTTTACTGAAAGGGATGAAGTTATCCCTCCCAATGCCCTGGAAGGTTTTCTAGGATGAGGCCATAGGTGGCTGGACTGACTATCGTAATTTTCCATTTTTAGAGCCGGAGAGAGGCCAGGAATGCTCGGGCTATCTGGGGGTGCCTAACACCTTCCCCAACAGTACCCTGAGCCCCGTATCTAGTTCTCTCATGTTACACGATTTTACGTGATTCCCATGGTTTTATCATTTCGATGGTGGAAGGACACTTTCCCATCCGGTTTTCCTTATTTCCTACCCAAAAATAAGGTGGCGACTCCGTTCAATGAGCCATCCACCCCACGTGGTGATGCGCTCACACAAACACCTTTCAATTCTCTGTACCTCAACCCATCCGCCGGTGGGGCCGGTGGAAACCCATGGGCTTTTGGGTGATAGTCGGATGAAAGAGAGGGTACAGATAGTTATGCTGATTCTTCCTCATGAGTTCGCTCTGGGGTTGTAGCGATGATGGAAAGAATTATGCAGGTTCCGGAAATGTGGGCATTGGAACTCGGGGGTGGAAGCAACTTTTAGCAGGATGCCAAGCCCAATGCTGCTAAGGATGCAGCTGTTGGTAGGTCTTTTTGTAAGGGATGCCAAGCCCTGTGTTGACGACTTAGCTGGGATCTCAAGCCCTAGGACAAGAGAAAAAGGGAGAAGTGGGTGTCGGCAAATGGGTTCTGGCACCTAGTTGTGTTGGCAGACTTTGATGGGTTGCCAAGCCCTGAAAGAAGGGAATACTTGGTCAATCGCAACAAGCTGGGTATTAGACTGCCAACAAATGATGGAATCTTAAGATCTACCCTTCCCTTATACAGGAGTCCATATGCTTTCAGGACTCAGCAACAAGTAACTTTTCTTTTCCTTTTTTTTTTCTTTTTTCTCTTTTTTTTTTTTTTTTTTTTGTGTTTTTTTTTTTTTTTG
>JAMKPZ010003171.1:0-29025 GCA_024699675.1 Amphibolis antarctica
GGATTTTACGTGGTTCACCCTAACTTAGGGCTAGTCCACGGATGGAGAGGGAGAGGGTTTTCTTCTGTGGAGGCTAGGGTTACAAACTCACAACTCATTCCCTTTGGAAAACCCTAGCCAAGCTTATATAGTGCTTGGGTTTTCCAAAGGACCAAAATGCCCCTTATACTAATTACATTATTAGTATCATTCAAAACATAATACAACAAAAAGTTTTAAAAAATTTTCAAATTTTTTGGTATGCATAAATATATTTGAAAATCCAAAAAATTTCTTTTTCCAAGATTTTCAATATACAAAAACTTTCGTTGGGACACCCAAAGGTATTACTCTCTAGTGAGACTAATCAAACATGTCCTACATTTTTTTAATCATTTTGTTGGATTTATTAGAACTATCTTTCAATCATTAAAAATTTACACAAGATAATTACCTCCTCTTTATGTCTACCAATACTTTAGAAAAATAAATTGCAACAGTTTAATTTACTGAAAGCAACCTAGAGTATTCTTAAAGTTTGAATTGTGTCAAACAATAGCCTAAGAAAGTAACCATACTAATGTCTGTCCAGCCACTCCTATTTCCAGTACATGATTCTATTGTTGGTACACAACAATAGCCTAAGAAAGTAACCATACATGTTCTGGTTGAGTTCCAACATGGCACCCAGATGTTATGCTTGATGATGCTTTTGATATTTCTTCTGTGAGATCTTGCCATCACTTAAAGGTGTCAAACGCTTTTGTTGACTTTGCTCTATATTTTGATACTATTTGTTGCCGAAAAATCTTAAATTAGATTTTTAAAAATATTTCTCAATGATGAAATAAACAATAGAAATCAATTGAAAACTTCAAGAAAATCACAAGCACATGCAAAACATCAAAACTTTTATATGGACAATCTCTTTGGTGTGAATTAGTGTATGTAAAAACTATGAAACCAAATACTCCACCTTCAAATTTTCACTATAAATAAGAATAAATACAAATAAGTCTTCTTTAGTATTTTAACTAGAGGAATTGCACATCTATAATCACAATCAACTAATAACACAAATAACAACACAAATAACAACACAAACAAGAGTCATATAGATTATCCAAATATGGACATCTTTATTACACAATTTTTTACTATTACTATGTTACTCTAAAAATCAAGCAACTTAGCAGATATGAAGCTTCATGAGTTCTTGATCTGTTGGTAATGGATTTCATTTTGCCTCTTAAATTGAACTTTTTCCACAAGTATGCACTTCATAATTGTAATGACACAATTCATTTAAAAGCTCCTTTGAAACCAACTCTACATTGTTTTGATCATAAATCTAGTCATCTAATCTGATGGGAAGCAAGTCACGAATAATTTAGTAAAATTTCAACTTGATTCGATTAGAAATGACCTTTCGATTAACCTTCTAATTAAAGTGGTACGACAACAAAAAATAAAGATGAAAATTGTGTTGTCTCATGTCTCTCTTTTTTTCCACAAATCTTAATAAGATTAAGTAAGAAAATTATACATAAGTCCCTATAAAAGAAATAAATTATTAAATAGGTCATGCATCACGTGGAAGGAAACCCAATACTATTATTGGGTTGACAATAATTTCCGTCTATCCCATTTTATGTTTAATATAATAACCATCTTTCAATTTCCATTTCAATTTCATACAAACTTCTACTCATGTATCATTATCATCACGTAAACCTTTATATATAAATTTGTATCTCATAATTTAGAACTTAAGTTGATTTGATAATAAGATTCAACTCCTAACTTTTCATAATATTTAAAATTAAATTACTTTATTACCAAACACATCTTTAGATTATCTTTCTTGATGTCTTTTACTGCTTCTCACGGAAATGGAACTCAATTGCTTGCATTTCGGAGCACAGACCCAACCAGTAGGAACCTCTTTCCAAAAAGAAATCACCAACAAAATCCACCATGTTAGAATGACAATTCTTACATCTGCAAGCTAGAATTCAGCTAGCTTAATTGAAAATGGGTTTTGTGCAAGCTGATCTCCTCATGTTTTGCCGAGGAGTTGTCCGCAGAACCTGAAATTTAAGGGTGTGTACGTACTATCAGTTTATTATCTTAAAAAAGTTGCTGTTATTTTCAACGGCCCATGAAATTGCATGAATCCCAATGAAAGATGCAATATTTAAGGAATGACAATAATCCATCCTTTTATTAGGTCCGTGAATCAAGATCCAGCACGAAGAACGAAGTGGCAACGTAAAAGAAATACCATTCTATTAAAATATTAAACCGGGACCCGGTGAATATTTTCCTAGATTTCATATGCAGGTTGACAGGTACTTAACAGTTTCAGGACAAAAAAATGTGAATTTTAATTGGAAAATATCTTCTTTGATGAATTTTCGTGCAAAAACTTCCGCATTTTCATCGGAGAAAGTGTCAATATTTATGTGTTTTCTTAGTGTATATTTTTATTTTTCATTGTAAATCATTAGATTCTATAGTAATATTTTCAAATAATTTTAAAATTTTATACTAAAATATTATATCAAAATATTTACATTATAAATCATGTAATTTCTTGAAAAGTATAAATTTCATCTTATTTAATTCTACCTTTTAAACAAACACACCCTTTGCACATATTCAACATCGATCTTTCATTTTTAGCACACCAATACTACTACTGATCGATGGCTCTTTGCATTGTAGGACATAAAGGGTATGTTTGTTTAAAAGGTAAGATTAGGTTAAGTTTGGTTAACATTTTGAAGAAATTATATAATTTACAATTTAAGTATTTTAATATAATTTTTTAGTATAAAATGTTAAAGTTTGATAAATATTATTGTAGACTGTTGTAGTATATAGTGTAAAATTAAGGTGCATAATGTAAAATTGAAGTGCATAATGAAAAATTCGTAAACAAACAGAGTCATAGACTATGTACTTAGGCTATGTTTGTTAACACGGTGTGGTGTGGTGTGGTAGGTTGCGTGAGATTTTTTGTTTTTGCATAATTTTCGATGACGAATGATAGATAAAATACGTTCATCAGTTATGGTTCAATAATTTCCAAATTTACCCTCAATATTATTTTAATTAACATTTTTAAAAATATATCAGAAAATTATCACAAGGGGGAGAGCTGAGAAATTGGTAGCCAGGGATGTGTACCGGCTAGCAAGTTAGTAGTGGTGTACTTACTGGGAATTCGGTTAGAGCTCTGTATGGGGTCGGCTGCTGCCTCCCATAAGCCGGTTGCCACCTGCGACCCCTAGTTTTCTACGTGACGCTCCATCCCGCCTGCGGCCACCGATTTTTTAACGAGACATGTGATTTTTATTATGCATGTACTGTGAACAGTATTTAGCATTTTAGTATTACAAGTCTGAATTTTTTGGGAAGTTAGCATTAAAAGCCTAAAAATTTTGATCAATATTGCTTTCTCTACAACCATTACTCTACAGCCTTTAGTCTACGACTTGCAGTAACACTACGACCATTAGTGTACGGCTAGTCGTAATGCTACGACCTTTAGTCTATGGCTAGCCATAACGTTACGACCTTTAGTCTACGGCTAGCCATAACGTTACGACCTTTAGTCTACGACCAATCCTGTGTTGGTTGCCCCTTTGATCTTGCAGCCTGGTCATCCGGCAACTCCATAGCCCCTACCTCTCGACAGCATCCTACCTGACCACATGTGTCGGTTGTTGCCTCTCATAAGTCGGTTGCCACCTGCGACCACTGGTTTTCTGCCTAACACTCCATCCCGTAAGGCTCCACACAAACCCCAACAATCTCTATATCTTTTTTAATCAATATTAATTAATTGAAAATAAAAAACCACCCACATTAATTTATGGTACTTTCGTAAATCTCATCCTTACATGCATGGACGTTCCATTTTTCATAAGAGAGGATTTGTGGAACTTCTGTTTTTAAAAGTTATGACATTTACTTATAAAGGTTCATATATTATAAAAAATATTGAAAAGATAATTATTGACATGTGAAGTTGTGTTTTGCAATTTTAAATAAATTAAAAATTTTATTCAAATATTTTTCGAATTGTTTAATGTGTATGGTTTATCCTACACAACCACATGTGTTGGCTGTTGCCTCCCATAAGCTGGTTGCTACCTGTGACCACCAATTTTCCGGGTGACGCTCCATCTTGCCTGCGGCCACCGATTTTTAAACGAGGCACGTGACTTTTATTATGCACGTACTGTGAACTGTATTTGGCGTTTTAGCATTACAAGTCTGAATATATTGGGAAGTTAGTGTTAAAAGCCAAAAAATGCTAATAAGTGTTATTTTCTCTATAGCCATTAGTCTACGGCCTGCAGTAACACTATGGCCATTAGTGTACAGTGATCTGTAATGCTACAACCTTTAGTCTACGGCTAGCCGTAACGCTACAATCTTTAGTCTACGACCAATCCTATGTCGGCTGCTCCTTTGATCCTATGGTCGGTCATAAATGAAATTAATCGCACAGAATAAGCAAGGCATAAGTTCGAGGGTAATCCACTTTACCATCATGTTAGTTCGTGGGTAAACATCTTAACCCTCGGACACTATAACCTTTAGTCTATGCTAAATCCTTTGGCAGCTGCCCCTTTGATCCTACGACCCAGTCATCCGGTAGCTCCACAGCCTCTGCCTCTTGACAGCATCCTACCCAGCCATACATGTCGGTTTCCGCCTCCCACAAGCCAGTTGCCGCCTGCAACCACCAGTTTTCCGACTGATGCTCCATCCCATAAGGCTCCATAGAAACCACAACAATCTCTACATCATTTTTAATCAATATCAATTAATTGAAAATCAAAAACCACCCACATTAATTTATGGTACTTTCGTAAATCTCATCCTTATATGCACGGACATTCTATTTTTCATAAGAGAGGATTTGCAAAATTTTTGTTTTTAAAGTTTATGAGATTTACTTATAAAGGTAAAACTCATTATCACCCACCACACAGTTGAGTCTGGGTTTCGAGTAAGCACATGGTAGCTGGCCTGAAAGCCGGTACAAGCCCCTGGCTGCTAGTTCCCCGGCTCCCTCCTAGGCGGTAAAACTTGTTATCACCCCACTCAGCCGAGTTTGGGTTCTAGGTAAGCACACGGTAGCCGACCCAAAAGTTGGTACACACCCTCGGCTACCGATTCCTCAGCTCCCTCTCAGGTGGTAAAACTCGTTATCACCCCACTTAGTCGAGTTTGGGTTCCAAGTAAGTAGACGGCAACCGGCCCATAAGTCGGTACACGCCCCCAACTTTCGGTTTGCCGGCTCTCTTCCAGGTAGTAAAACTCCTTATCACCCCCACTCAATTGTTAAATCCATTTATATAGTCTCAGGTCTTTTAACATAAATATCCAAAGGATATCCAGAGTTATACCCTTAAAACACTTAAGTTAAAAATTGAATTTCACGTGTTTAACTTAAAAATCTCATGTGCCTTGCTAAAACATTGATCCTTTATTGTGTATGGTTTATCCTAAATGGTCACATGTGTTAGCTACTGCCTCCCATAAGCCGGTTGCCGCCTGCGACTACCAGTTTTCCATGTGACGCTCCATCTCGCCTGCGGCCACTGATTTTTTAACAAGGCACGTGATTTTTATTGTGCATGTACTGTGAATAGTATTTGATGTTTTAGCATTACAAGTTTGACTTTTTTGGGTAGTTAGCATTAAAAGCTTAAAAATTCTGATCAATATTATTTTCTCTACCCCCATTACTCTATAGCCTACAATAACACTATGGCCATTAGTGTATGGCCAGCCGTAATGGTATAACCTTTAGTCTTCGGTCAGCCGTAACATTACAGCCTCTGCCTCTCGACAGGATCCTACCTGACCACATGTGTCAATTGCCGCCTCCCATTACCCGGTTGCCGCCTACGACCACCGATTTTTTGCCTGACACTCAATCCCGTAAGGCTCCACACAAACCTCAACAATCTGTACATCTTTTTTAATGAATATTAATTAATTGAAAATCAAAAACCACCCACATTTACGATATTTCTATAAATCTCATCCTTATATGCACAGCCATTTTTTGTAAGAGGATTTGCAGAACTTCTGTTTTTAAAGGTTATGAGATTTACTTATAAATGTTCAAACAATGGTTTAAATCACTTATTTGTCATATATTAAATACCTTTTTCTACTAAAGAAATGTACCTAATATTTATTCAACATTGTTAAAGGGATGTATGTAACATGATTAAAAGATTACAAATATGACAATCACAAACCTAATTACAAGTCAGACAACATGAATAAATTAGCTAACACTTGTTACAAGAGTTACATACAACATCATTAAAAACATATAGTCATACAAGTCCATTACAACAACATGCTAGTTACAAGTCACGCAAACATCATAGTCATATCTACTAAATTACAAGTCATACAAACATGATAGTCATATCTACTAAATTACAACATTACAGAAGTTTTTTCCAAACATAAGACTTGTTACATATTACTATGATGTACTCCTCAAAGTTACCCATTGTTCACGGTGTTACCCTTCTTTCCACCCAAATATTGGTTGGAGCTATTTAAGAGGATAACAAGCACATGAAACTCAGGAAATAAGTTGAAAGTTATAAATAAAATATCAGAGTCACCACCCTATTTTACTAGAAAATAAGGAAAACAAGAAGAGGAAGAGAATACGCTCTTCAACTCAAGAACGAGATGTAAAATCTCTAAGAAAATCAAAACAAGAGGTCAGCTACTTAGAGATAATGAGTAAGGATCTAAGGTACCGGTGGGGAAGGTGTTAGGTACCCCCAGCCAACCCAGCATAAGTTGGCCTCCTTACTATGATTGATGCATAAGCTAACTAAAATGCATGGTAAACTGAAAGGGAAGATCTAATCGTCTGATTAGGAGTTTCTCGACGTGCCCTAATCCAACTAGTCCCAAAATGAAAAGGAAGGAGGTGGAAATCCGGATAAGTAGGCAAACTTCGAATAAATCCATCTAGGAGTTGCACAAGGACTCAAGGAGTCAGGTCTTGGGGCATTCACCAAGATGGTGGTAAAATGAGGCGGAAATCTATAAATACGGGCAGAAATCTAAAAAATTGTAAGGGAAGTCCGCCAGCCCTGATGAACTTCTACCCACCTCTGGTCAAAGCCATGGATGACCAGGAAAAAAGGAAAACTCGCAAGCAACCACAAAACAACATGCGAAATATTGAGATGTGTGTATAAAACAGAAAGGAGAGGGGGATCGAGGGTGATCCCGAGGGAGGAATAGGCTTCCCCTGGTTGAAGCCATGGATGACCAGGGGAGATAGCTATCAATAAAGTTCCATCTCCCCCCTTCCTATCAGTGGGAAGGGTGGAGAGGATGACTAACCTATAGGAAGGTTGGGCTGGAGTCATTGCTGGTGAGCGCTCATGCACAGATGGTCAACTGGTGATGAAGGTCGGAAACTGAACGGAATAGGTGGCTAACGTCGAGTGCTGGGACACCTGGATGCTCAAGTAGCAGTGGGATCGAGAAGTCGTACCTCTCCCTAATGGTACGAGGAGGGCTATTTATAGGCTAAGGTCGCGACGTTTCGTGAAGTCAGATCGTCGAGCATTGGATGGCCAAGTGTCGTGCATGTTACGTTGATTGGGCGACGGTTGGGCTCGCTAAGCACTTGGAATCGTTTAGAGGCACCGATACTCTAGGTCAAAATTTTGCCTATTTGGTTGGCATTCTACCTCCTCTGCCGCGGAAGGCCAAGTGTTTGTTGGTTCGTTGTTGCGATTTCTAATGCGTTCTAAAAATGATTGGTGCAACGGGGTGGAATTCTATCATTTGGATTGGATTCCGTTGTTCCTACCATGGGAGTCTGAAGTTGCATCTATGGCTAAGGGACTGATCTCGCGCAATGTCTCCAAGCGTTCTTGAAATGACTGGCTCAACAGGGCAAAATTTCGCTGTTTGGATTGGCATTCCGTCATTCTTGCCGTGGAAGTTCGAAGTTGCGTACTTGTGCGGTCAGTCGCTTGGAGACTGGTTTCATACCTCTAGGGTGGCACATCAAGAGCAGCTAGCGGGGCTAGACATTTGCCTTATAGGCCGAAAAATTGCCCACCTACCGTTGGATGACCAGTCCATTCAAGGACTGGTGTCCTAGCTACAATACCTCTGGAAGGTGCATCAGAGGTGGTAGGGGAATTGGGCTTACGCCTCTAGAAGGTGCATCAGTGGCAGCCAGGGAATTGGGTTTACGATGCGACTGTTGACTGCGTGAGCTGGGTGGCGCCCCACTGCCTCTTCCACCTTGGGAAGGATAGTTGGCATCCACGATGACGATGTGACTCGGGTATTGGCTGCCGGCTACATGAGCCGAGCAATGCACTACCTCTTTGCCGATCAAAGCTCGTGTGTTACCTTATGGTTAGCTGTAACATTACTAGCCTTACTCTACGGTTGGCCGTAACGTTACAGGCTTTACTCTACGATTGGCTGTAACGTTATGAGCCTTACGCTACAGTTGGCTGTAACGTTACGATCCTTACTCTACAATTGGCCAAAAGTAAAAAATGGAAATTCCCTAAACCACACGTTGATAAAAATGAAACTTCTGGTTGGATTCTCCGGCTGACCAATGATTATCAAATGAGTAAAGGGTTTGGTTGGACGAGGGTGACTTAATAGAGTGGGTCTGTTGAGCGAGAGGCAAGAGGCAGAAGATGGAATGTGACTTCCACCCAGGAAGTTAGGCTGCTGGCTGGTAGAGCTGATTGTCGGCTCGAACTTCTGGGGTGTCCTAGTTGGCACTTGGGAGTACAACACTTAACTCAAACCCAAAATCATGAGGGGTCGAATGCTTGGCCCAGACTAACCACGACATCAACTGCATATCCCCGAGTATGAAGGGTGAACACACAGAATCATCCTACATTTATCATACCCATTCTTCACCATCTTCAGCCAAGGAGTGCATGATTGGGGCAGTTGCAAGCGTAAGTATGTTTGTTTACGATCCTCTTTTCTAAACATTAGTAATCCAAAAACCCATAGCTCGGAGTTCGGCTGAATCCCATCCGCCTCCATTAAGTCCATGCAGTGTTGGAGTGATGTTGTTTGCATCTCGTGTACATTGGTTAAAATTGTTCGGATGCATGCAACGTCATCTCTTGCATCTGCTCTCCCTCTTTTAGTCCTCATCTTAGACGGGGAGTTCACTTCATCGTACGTGAATGTCCTCCCTCTTGACTAGTTGGAGTGGTATTCGATGGACCTGACAGTGGTTCATCTGAAAAGTTTGTGATTGTTAGTACATTTCAAACATCAAAATAGTGAAAATCATTTCGTGAAACACATATATTTCAATTATCATATAAAATATACCAGCAGGATTGTATGAATCAGAAGTGTTTCCATAAAGTGTTTCACGTCGCTATGACACCCTAGGGGGGCTTTGCCCTGAAAGTATACACTTCTACCCTATGGCACACATACCTTCAAACAATCTTTCTAATCGATCCTCAAATTTCAATCCAGCCTTCTAAAACTTCTCACATTGTGGTTCATGCTGTTATCACAATATTCAAATGTCACTAAGAAAAATACAAACATTAAAAAACAAAGTATAATATGTTGCATGTTAATAACATATGTAAAAGTACATACCAATTTAAACATCTCCCACCATTCATCATTTCCTCCATCCCAAGTTTCTATAATTGGATCCCATCCAATACCCGTTTGGTTTGACAATATTTTCCATAGCTACCAATCTTTTCTCAACTTTTCAAACTTATTTTTAAGTTGAATTTGTGTTCTCTTTATGTGTGTTCGTTCCTCAAATACTTTAACTAATTGCTCATAACCTTTCTTGTTAAAATGAGCACCTGACTTGTGACCCACAAAAGCAACATCAAGACAAATATCAATAAAAGTTGATACCAAATTGTCATTCCAATCAGCACATTGAGATGTAAGGGGTAGTTGACTTGGCAGTGCACTAGCTTCTATTCTTCTAGCTAAACTTGTACTTGTATTTGTACTAGTAGGTATACTTGTACTAGTATGTGTACCTTGCTCCTCGGAAAGATAAGCAACATACTGAGAGTAGTCCCATCCAGAACTATTCAAAGGTGATTTTCAAGCAAATAATTAAAAATGAAAATAGGTAAAAAGTATGCAGCATCCCAGAATTCATATAAAATGTGCACTATCCCACGATCCACATTAAATTCATTAAAATTTTGCAGCATCCCACAATTGTTCAACGACAAATATAACATTCAACTATTCATAACATGAACTACAAAAGATAAGCGAAAAGCAAAATTTGTATAATACATAAAGTGAAAATGAAAATATGTAAGTTATGATGTCTCGCACATATTCATTATTTCATCCCTAATTGTATCTCGTACATGCGTCATCTCATTGTCATCATATATTCTAGTTAGTTGACACTCCTCTAAATTATGATATTCTTCAGTGTACATAGTCCTTCCTTGTTCCTCCAATGCATCGAAATCTACATTTGATTAATGCTCAATGATAAAGTTATGCAGAGTCATACAAGTAAGTACCAATTTCACTTGAGTATCATAATCAAAGTAATGAAATAAAAGTAGTAGAGTAATCTGAGATAATATTAGAAAAAAACTAATCTGAGACTATAAACAACAATAAATATGGTCTATCTATCTTTAAAAAGTAACGAAATAGATGTAATATTTTACTACATTTTTTTAATGTAACCAGATAGAAGAAAAAGTACAAGCATAATCAGATCTAAGTCATTAAAATAAAAGTACAAATATTCATCACTAATATCTGTAATACAAAATTATGAAAAACTTTAACATTTACCTATGAGAAAAATAAAATGAAAATGGTAAAGTAAAAATGATGTATTTATAATATTCACCGTAAAAACCACAAGTAAATTTACAAACTTCACTGAAAAATAGAATACCAATTTATTATTGAAAATTTTCAATATTCACTGTAAATTTACAATCTTTACTGAAATTTTTTTTTAGAAATTTCTGGAAGGTAATCCCACAAGTTCAAATGCAAGTATTACTCTCTTTGAATGATCATAAAAGTAATAGAATGCTTACTCGTTTGGGTCCATGATGAGGGGCAGATCGGGTGGTTCGAGCAGTCGTGGCAGGATGAGGGGTAGATCAAGGGTGGCAGATCGTCACTGCGATTGGAGGGGCGAATTGGGCACGGGAGGAGGGGCTGATTAGGCACAGGAGCCAGCACAGTTGGGAGGACGGTGCAACTCAGGCTCGGGAGGAGGCGCACACGGGAGGTGCGGCGGATTAGGCACAGGAGGAGGTGCGTGGGGGAGGAGGGGCGGATTAGGTGCGAGAGTAGGGGCAAACCGGTGGCAGTAGGGCTAGGGCAGTGCGAAGATGCATTTTTTAGGAAAAAGGGTTGAAGGTATTATCAGAATTTTACATATAATTGTTATAGTAAAAGAAATTGCTACATTATCCTGTTTCACTTAAATTACTATACACAACTAACTACGCACAGTAAATACCCTACCCTAACTCATTAACAAACACAACCTTATTTGCATAACTTTAAACATGAATTTAAGCTAGCCATAAATAATGTTCTAAAATCTCTTTTTCATTAACAATAATGGTTTTCGTTGCAGGATGGAGAGGATCAATTTTCAGAAAGTTCAAAAGGTGTTTAGACTTTTGGTGCCTACAACTGTTGTTAGCACATGAAATGGTTGTGCCTAGCTTGATGTGAACAGATCGTTACAGTTGTATTTGCCCAGAAATCGTAGTCCTTGTCTTGCTTGCATGCTACTATTGTTGCCCATACCTCGATGCATGGCTTCTGTTTCTCTGCAAAAAAGTGTAGCGTTTTCTGCAGAATATGTTACCATCTGCCTCTCCACAGTCAAGTTCCTTGAATGGCATCACCCACCATATGTATGCATACTTTTTCTTCCCATCATAGCTATTTGATCTCATCTCTTGCATGCACCGAAGAATTTGATTTTCGGACAAAAAGGAATCAAGTTATCTGTGCTTATATATCTTGCAGCAAATCAATTAATCTTCTGCATGTTGTAATGCTTGTTCATAAAACATGAAACATGAGATAGCAAATATTGGAAAATTTCGATTTAAAACAAACACCACTAGCTGCACCCAACCGTATGACACCAAGACAGCACTATAGGAGATGCAATATGAGAAGGGTGTTGCGTCTTTTTTTTTTTTCAAAACTTGAGCAGTGCTGTGTTGACATGACGTTCTTGTGAGGTTTAATAAGGACTGTAGCACACATGGATTCGCTGGTATTTATGCGTCTGGAAGGATTTACGAAATCTTCTACTGACAGTTTCCATGTCCCTATACTTGCCAAACCATAGCAGAAGAACAGTAACTTTACGTCCCACGAGAAAAGCATAACAGTAAAAGACCGTAGAGAATTAAATACAGAGAGCAATAATGTTGTTGGGTGGGCGTTTTATATTTTTTATTATATATTATAATATTTTATGATATTATTTTTTAAATAATTTTTATATTATTTATAATTTATTAGATGTATTAATTCTTAAAAAATCATTACAATTTCAAAAAATCTATCATTACATTATTATAATAAATAATATTTATTATTATTTTATATATTTTATTTATCATTCATAAAAAACTTTAAAAAAAATACTTTCGTAACTTTTCTTTTATAATAAATTATATAATTTCTAAAAAAATCTTAAAATTTACTCCATCTCACCGAAACATTCTAACAAACACACGCTAAAGGAACAGGAAAGCGAGTGCGTGAACGTGGATTTGGTTAAATAAATAAAAATCCGAGTCAAGCAAAAAAAATAAATCATTTTACGAAAAATTAAGGGAGGGTTTGTACTTCTTAAAAAAGGAAAATTTTAAATTTTTTTTCAAATTTTCGGATATTTGTGCATTTCGAAAAATGTGAAAAATTTTAAATTTCTTTTGTTAAGTATAGATTTTTTTACCATTTTTCACTTATTGGCTTCGTTTAGATAACCTACTCTGACACTCTTGGAGTAGGAAAAATCAATTTTTGCACTGCTTTGTCGTTGAACATGTTCTCCTTCCATGCTCACTTCCCAAGAAAGTTGCGTGAATAGACTACTCGTAGCCGCCCTTCTCTTCCCAACCCTTTTTGCACAATCTCGTAAATCCAGTACAATGGACTACTCGCATCTACCCCTCTCTTCCCAGTCCTCTTCGTGCAATCACGTGATTCCAACTACAACCCCTTGCTCTTTCTTTCACACTGACAGCCGAAGAAACAAGCTCCTAGACGACTTTCCTTCGGTCATCCAACCTTTGTTGCTACATAATCGAACGTGAGTCTCCACACAGCCGAAAGTTGCCCTTTCTTCCTTGCCGATAGTCACATCGTCTAGTATGCTTCCACCCATTGAATCATTAATTTTTACAATCCAACGAACATTTTTGCCAACCCTAACAAAAAAAGCCCCTAGATCTGCACCCCCTTTGCGAGACCAACCCTCTCACTCATTAAGGCTTGCCGCACAACATTTTTCCTGGCCATCAAACTTGTACTCCATGCGACATCCTCAGAAAAAGATAAGGAACATGATTTTTCTGGAAATCACCAATGGAGTAAGAATTAAAATTTTCCCTTAATCTTTTTTTTAGGCTAAATGGGATATGCATAATTATTATTAATTATTTATAGGTTGTCAAAATGTGTGGTTAACAAGTTAAAAATAAATAAATAAACGTATGAAGTGTATGTGCCCTACCTTATGGAAGTCGTAGCTAGTTCAGAAGTTCTGAACTAATTGCTTTTCAGCAACGACTAGTTTGGAAGTTTTGAACTAGTTGCTCGGAAGGTCCTTTTGAATATTATGAACATGATTTTTAATTGAAGTATGAATAACATTTTTGATAAGTGAACAAATTAGTACTTTGTAAATCACAATATTATATCATATGAAATTCTTCTTGACGGTTTTATACATTATGCAGTGTGGTAATGAAATTTTTGAAAAATGGGTCCTTGGTTGATATGGACTCAGATGAGGTATTACAAGTGATGTTCATCATTGAGGGTCACTTAGTACACAAACATAATATAGCATTTCCCTCAAAAAATCGAGTACATGATTTGGGTTACACTAGGCATGACGTTGTCCAAAACATGTTAAATTGGCACTGGAGAGTATGTGTTAATCATTGTAGAATGATGCCTGACATTTAAAAAAAATTATTTTTTGTTCTACAGCAATGCAATATGTTACATAATAGTCATGAGGTAACTGTGGAAGAGCAAGTTATGATTTTTCTAGCAACTGTAGGTCATGGACATAAGAATCGAGTGATGCAAGGTAGAGTTCAACATTCTGGATCCACAATTAGTTGTTACATACATCAGGTGCTACGTGCCATACTTGAATGGGCACCACATGTTATTCATCCTATTGAACCATTACATGAGACACCTAAATTTCTCAAAGATAATGGAAGGTACATGCCCTTTTCCAAAGATGCAATCAGGGCAATAGATAGGACTCACATTCATGCCATTGTGAGTAAAGAAAAAGAAATTGCTTTTCATTGTGTTAGGGATGGTAAGGGCACCACGCAAAATGTTCTTGGTGTATGTGACTTCAAGATGAGATTTGTATTTGTTTCAGGTAGGTGGGAGGGGGTTGCACACGATAGTAGAGTTCTTAAGAGTGCAATGTCCAATCCTTGTAATAACTTTCCACATCCACCACTAGATTAGGTGTATTACACGTCATTACCATCATATTTTTTACTACGCCCATCTTTACTAGGTCACTAACCATGACTATCTTTTCCATACACGTAAATATTACCTAGTTGATTTTGCATATCCTAACACCAATGGTTTCCTTGCACCGTATAGAATGACCAGGTACCACGTTAAGGAATTTCGGTTGTCCCAACCTAGTGGTGTCGAAGAAATTTTCAACTAGTTTCACTCTTCGTTGAGGAATGTGATTGAGCGTACATTTGGGGTGTTGAAGAAGAGATGGAACATAATAAACCTTATGCCTCCCTTCCCATATCTAGTTCAAGTTTGATTGGTCATTGCTTATATGACGCTCCACAATTTCATCACAGAACAACGATGTGATCTAGAATTAGAAGATTTTAAAGTGTCAAATTGTGCATTTTTATATATGTTAATACATGCATATTGTGAGCATATTAGAATATTAAATACGTTTTTATCAAGGAATACATGTTAATCATATTTTTAGGACATGAATGCATTTTTAATGTAATTGTTATAAAATAGACAAATAAAAACCCCATTTGATTATATTGTAAATTGAATGAACCACATGCTAGATATGTTAAATTTTAATTGTTTGAGGTTGATTTAAAGTTATTATAATGCAAATACAAGATTTTGTAGGGAGATTTCTGCAGGATTCATTGAAGAACATAAATCACAGGAATTTGAGGGGCTAAACTACAAATCACCACATCTCTTATAAAAGAGAAAATTAGGGCAAACTCGTGGGCATCATTTCCTCCTCCTCCTTGTGATGTAAATAGGCCGTGCTGGCATGGCCTAGCATGGCTCAACATGGCACAAAAATTTTTTCGTGCCGTGGGTCGTGCCTGGGCCAGACCCCTAGGTCGTTCATGCTATGTCGGCATGGCATGAATTCCAGCACGAAATAGGCACAACCCGGACCAACCCGGCCCAACACGAGACAACGAGGTGGGTCGCGAGAGGGGTGAGGGGAATGCCGATCATTGGGTTGCAGGAGGGGGGGGGACCGGTTGTCGGGTTGTGCGATAGGCAGGGTGAATGGTCACGTGCGTGGGTGGAGGCTGAATGGGTTGTGTGGTCGGCGGGGGGGATGGGCCGCTGGGTCGTGCGGCCAGTGTGGTGAACAGTTGCATGCGTGGGAGGGGGTTGAACGGCAGAATGGGTCGTGCGGCTGGCGGGGTGAATGGTCGCGTACGTGAGTGGGGGTAGAATGGGTCGTGTGGCCGGTGGGGGGATGGGCTGTTGGGTCATTGGGCCCAATGATAATCCTAGAACCCCACTTGTTAATAATGATTGGGAATGGATAATTTTTGCTCTTAGTCACGTAGTATTAATATTGCATTAAGAGCTAAAAATAAGTTTTGCTTTCTTTATGGTAGTCTAAAAATGCCTGATCCATGGCATGCTTCTGAAGAACATGATTCTTGGGCCATTTGCAATGATATGATTTTAGCATGGCTACTTAATTCCATTCAACTTGAACTGAAATAAATTGTCATGTATCATGAAACTGCTTTTGATCTTTGGAAAGATTTACAAGATCATTTTTCCCAGAAAAATGCTCCACGTATTTACAAGATCAGAAAATAGCTTGTGAAAGATGATAAATCTATTTCTATTTATTACAAGACTTTTAAAGGTCTTTGGGATGAACTTGATATATTGATTGGAAATATAAATTGTGTTTGTACTACTTCTCAAACATATCAACAAGCTAGAGATGAAGAAAAGGTTTTATGATTCCTTATGGGTTTAAATGAGAATTTTGATAATGTTAGATCTCAAATCCTTTTTACTGAACCTTTACCTTCTCTTGGAAAAGTTTATAATCTCATTCTCCAAGAAGAAGAACAAAAATGGATGAGAAATTGGGGTAAAGATGTTGGGCATATGGCCCTTGCTATTAACAAAAATAATGGAAAAAATCAGTAGTACAAGAAAGCCAGTAGCATTAAACAAGTTTGTTCAAATTGCAAGAAACTAGGTCACACCCGTGAAAGATGTTATTGGCTTATAGGATTTCCACCAGGGCACAAATTGCACAAGAAATACATACCTAGCTTAGGAAAAGGATGAAAATCTATCAACAATGTATCTACACAAGATTCAAAAGGTAGTTCACATGCTAAACTGACTAATGAAGATATTTCTGAATAGTATAAACAGATTAATGCCTTGCTTGAAGACAGTAAAAGAACCAAAATCTCTTTTGTGAACCAATGTGGTGAGTTAATAGTCTCATTGAGTTTAGATAAAAGTGATATTTGGATACTCGACATAGGTGCCATAGATCACATTTGCTCGACTAGTAACAATTTTGAAATGGAAAACAATAAAAATGCCAACACTGTCAATTTACCAAATAGTGAAAAAGTGAATATTTCTGGCATTGGTAATGTAAAGATTAATGACAAAATTCACCTAGAAAAAGTCTTTTACATACCTAGTTTTAATGTTAATCTTATCTCCATAAGTAAGTTAGACCAAATTGTTAAATGGCTTTGCTGGTTTCTATTCTAACTATTGTTATCTATAGGACCTACGCATGAAGAAGATGATTGGATTTGCTAAGGAGAAGGGAGGCCTTTACATTTTATGTCATGACCAAAGCTTACCAATTAGGAGTGATCATGTTATCTACAATGTTAATGTGGCAAAGTGTACCCTCTCTTTCATCCAGCTATCACTTGGAAGCCCATAGGGTTCAGCCGGCTCCGCCGATGGATGGGCCGAGATACAGAGAATTGAAAGGTGATTGAGGGAGCACATTGCCACGTGGGGTGGATGGCTCGTTAAACGGAGTCGCTACCTTATTTTTGCGTAGAAAACAAGGAAAACCGGATGGGGGAGTGTCCTTTCGCCATCAAAATGGTAAAAACTATAGAAATGGTATAAATATGAGAAAAATGAGAGAACTGGATACGGGACTCAAGGTATTGTTGGGGAAGGTATTAGGCACCCCCAAACAGCCCAAGTAATTCCGACCTCTCTCTGGCTCTAAAACTGGAAAATGACAATAGTCGGCCTGGCCAAACACGGCCTCATCCTAGAAGACTTTCGAGGGCATTGGGAGGAATTGTCTTATTCCTTCCGGTAAAGTAAGTGAAACCAACTAGTGCGAGGATTCACAGGGGATCTAGTGAGAAAAAAAAAAGAGAGAAAGGCATGGTGGTCACCATTATGGACTGTTGGCTGAAGAGTCGAAGGTCTAGTGAGATAGTCGGCTGGAACACCGGACTGTTGGGTCCCCTTACTCGGCATCCGCCTAAAATTCCACCTCTCCTATTAGGGACAGGAGTTTATGTACCTAGTCTGGCTAGGGTCGACAAGGACTCATGTCGATGGCCTCATCCTGGAAGTCTTTCCAGGGCATCTGGAGGGCAGCTTTGCTCCACCTAGTAAAAAGGAACCGTCGGGGTGTACATACTCATACACCCAGATGGCCGGCATCGGCAAGGATGCATGCTGATGGCCTCATCTTGGAAGCCTTTCTGGGGCATCGGGAGGGTAGCTTTGCTCCACTCGATAAAAAGGAACCATTGGGGTGTACATACTCATATACCCGGACAGCCGACGTCGACAAGGATGCATGCCAATGGCCTCATCCCAGAATCCTTTCTGGGGCATTGGGAGGGTAGCTTTGCTCCACCCGGGAAAAAGGAACCGTCAAGGTGTACATACTCATAAACCCGGACTCCCGGCGTCAGCAAGGATGCATGCTGACGGCCTCATCCCGGAAGCCTTTCTGGGGTATTGGGAGGGCAGCTTTGCTCTTCCTGGTAAAAGGGAACTATCGGGGTGTACATACTCATATACCTGGAAGTTAGGGTCGGCAAGGATGCGTGCCAACGGCCTCATTCCGGAAGCCTTTTTGGGGCATTGAGAGAGCAGCTTTGCTTCTCCCGGTGAGATAAGCGAGAAATAGGTAAGACGTGAATATAGACATGGTAGCCACCGCTACGGACCTCTGGTTGAAAAGCCAGAGGTCTGGTGGGTCTACCCGTCTGCCTATCAGACATCCGGGTCTGGGACCAGATGTTCACCCGATGTGCTGCCTCCACTTCTAGGTGTAGGGATTTCTGCACCCAGTCCCGAAGGATGGGAGAGGTAGACACCTTCAGGTAGATGGTCGTCTGTAAGCAGAGACGACACGTCTGATGGTGGCCAGATGCTTCAATGAAATGGGACAGAGAAAATCCGACGATATGCTCGTAAAACACGTAAGAAAACATGGGTTTCCATATAGAAAACCCGACGAAGGAATCGTGACCGAACTGATCTCGACCGTACTGGGTGGATTTACCGGGCAAGGAGGGAGGCTACTAGTAACTTCGGAAGCATATTCGAAGGAATGGTACCCGGGCATGTCCTTCGACCTTTCCCTTTGCGAGGGAAAGGTCCAGTATGGTCAGGGTTTGAAGAAATGAGGCTCAATTCGAAGCATGATGGCAAGGCAAAGAGGGGGCTTACTTGCAAGGAGACACCGGTGATGGTCGGAAGTCTTTGCTCCAGTGCGGCAACAGGACGTTAGTGCTCCGAATGGCTCTCCTCCGAATCACGCCTTCAGAATGTTGGAAACAAAAAAACCCCTTGTGCTTGGAATGGAGGGCCCTTTATATAGGGAATTACCTTCCATTTTGGGTGATCTCGTGATGGAAACCCCACATATGTTTTGGTTTAATCTTGTGATCTGCGTGATTGATTGATTGTAGGTTTTAAGTAATTAAATTTTGCCATATCTTTCCAATAGATTTAAATTATTTACCCAGGCATCTAGCCGACAGCCATGGTAGGTTTGTCGGCTATTAGGTAAGGGAGATCGGTGTGCGCTAGGAATATAGCCAGTGGTTTAGGGGAATAGGCCGTGGCGGATAGCCAGGATTGTGCACCGATTGATGATCCGGAGGCCGTGTACTTTGCCCCAGAAGTCAAACTGAGCTTTGCCTATGGCCATCGTAACCTCATGGCATTCACCTTACCTCCCCCCATCTAGACAATGGTACTTCCGCTATTGCATGCCTTGTATTAGCCGAAGTTTCGTATGGTCGGCCGTTTTCTCTCCTCTGACGTCTACGGGATTGTTGACGAGTGTATCTGCATGTTGGTGGAAGAGTTCAGGATCGGCTGCCAGGGTAATTTACCGGTGTGCCGATGGGTGGCTGGATAATTTACCCGGCCACCCGATAGGTGCTGAACATGAGTTTCAACACCAGCGAAGTGCAACTTCACCGGGGAGGAGTTTGGGGGAATCGGCTACTGGGTGATATATCGGTGTGTCGGTGGGTGGCTGGTTGATTTACCCGGCCACCCAATAGATGTTAAGCATGGGGGTCAATAGAATGCCCCTCCCTAGGTGAGGTTGTATGACTTTGGTGGAAGGAAACCGATGTCCTAGGGTTGAGTGACCCTCCATGCACATGTGATAGATAACGCGAGGCTTCACACTATGTGAACATCCATCGCTCATTACGAATGAGATAGACTTTCCTGGAAGGTGCGTCAAGAGAAGTCTTGAGAAGTTCAAAGAGGGTGCACTCTGAACTGTGATGACTGAACTTATACTCCCGATATCTTAACCGAGAGCTGCCATGGTGGTGTGGACTTACACTTTTGGTCACCAAACCAGAAGATGCCTTAGGGGGAGTTGGGCTTACACTCCCAGTTACCTAATTGGGAGACGCCATAAAAGGGGATGGACTTATACTTTCGGTTCTCTAATCGGAAGATGCCTTGGATGTACCGGTAGGCCAGGTGGTCGAGCTGGAAAGTTTGCGTGGTCATTAACCAGAGGGTATTAACCTCCTGCAGGCATGTGTCACGTCCGCAGTCTGAAATCCGTGTGGTTTTTAGTGCAGGCAGTTGTCACATCACCTCTCCTCGATTTTCGATTCGGACGATTGCTTAACTGGTAGTCACCTTGTGGGTGCCGACAGGCCGGGTAGTCATGTGTAGGCACTTTTCATGTCACGTCCCATCGATTTTTGCCTATAAAAGGGACACGAGGGCACCCACATTTTGCAGCTCTTTGTGTGACTTAACACTCTAGCTAGGGTTTTTCGGGTCCTTCCTTCAGTTTTCCAGGCAACAGCGATATCCATCCTCCCTTCCTTCCGGCTTCGCTCTTTGTCCCTTCGTCTTCTTCCTCATTTCCCTGGTCTTGTCCACTTTTTCGCCTTCCTCCTTGTTTCACTTTCTTCCTACCTCCTCTTCCTCTTCCCGATGCCTAGGACAAAACATGTCATGGGGCATGTCCGGCGGACAGCTGCCGCCTCTCTTGACCTAGTGCGATAGTGGCTCGAGACCCTACCCCTGACACTTAGGGATTTACTGGTAGAAAACCTCACCTATCTCGACCACATGGAGGCCATCCAGTTGCAGGTGTCTTACTTGCTCATGGACAGGGGGTGTGACCTGACCTTTGCTGATGCTATCTCCTGATGGTGGTTCTTGAAGCGGCGTGGGGACCTTGAGGCATATACCTCTTATCCGCTGAAGGAAGGTGCAGAAGGCGAGGGGTCTGCAGAGGCTCCCTGCGAGGGCTCGCGGTGAAGGACGTGCCACAAGATGTTGGTCGAGAGGGATCGGCTCCTCCCAAAATCTTCTGACACGCCACCGATGAGGCCCGACGACACGGGGTCAGATGAAGAGTCTATCTGCCTAGCCCTCCCGTGGCATTACCTGAGTGTCGGTTACGTTGAGGTGGCGGCCGAGGGCGTCTTGCCTCCCATCGCTGATCAGGAGCTTGTTTTCCCTGTGGACGATTGCCTGGGGGGGAGAAGTATTTTGTATGGTAGGCCGGCTGACTTCGATCGACTGTCGGATGTGGAGCAGTTGTTCACCGCGCAGGGCTCCTCTGATTCATCCATGGTTTCCATTGGGTGGAGATCGTCCCTGGCCTAGTTGCCGAGATGTACTCCAACCTATCCAAGGTGGAGTTGCAACTTGTTCTTAGCTTGTAGATTGGTCCGGTTGCACTTTTCGATGCACTCCTACTCGAGGTGCTCGGTCTCCGCTCAACCGGGTTGGACGTTTTCGCCCATTTGTCAAGCCTCCCGTGGAGCATCAGCGACATGAATGTGGCAGTTGCAGCGGATACCAGGTCAGACTGGTGGGTGGTCAAGACGCGTGACCTAAACCTAGTAGCCCACCTCGTCTCGTCCTGCTGAATGGGGGACACTAGGACGAGGTTAGTGTGGTGACTTACCTTGCGACTTTCGTGGTGGTAACCGGCTACCAGGTGAACTGGGCAGTGGCGATCCGACGACAGATGTAGAGCGTTAGCTATCTGGGTCAGAGGCCTCCTAGCCAATTGTTGTTTGGCGAGGCGATGGTCGAGCTGGCAGGCTTCCTATGCATTTCAACAGGTGGCCGGTAGAAGACGACTCTCCTAACCTGGCCAATCACAGCGATCGATCTTGGTCATTCCGAGAGGCTCACTTCTAAATGAGCCAGCTCATTTGCTGGGACTTCTACCAAGCCATCCGCCAGACCTTCGACCGAACGTCGTCCGACTGCCTCTACCGCTGCCTCACCATTTTCGACCGGAGCCCCGGGCCAGAGCGTAGCTGCCAATGCGTCATCCACAGAGACCCTTATGACCTCCATGGGTGAATGCCTACATATGGCAATGGACCGGTTGAGAGCTCGGGACGACGTTCTTCTACGGGTGATGACCTGCGATGACCGGTTGGTCAGGCTGCTTGAGCGGATGGAGGCGTGGGAGGTTGAGCGGGAGCACTGGAGGGCCGAGCGTCAGAAGGTCGGGTGCCGGAGGGATAGTGACGTGGACTGACCTCTTGTACCCTACACTTTTTTTTTCTTGTATGTACTTGAAGAAAGTTATTCGTAATGCAAATCATCCTTTTCAAAAACATGTTTCCTACATGGATTCTGCACATAAGAATGTTTGCGTGTATATAAGTATATCCTATGGTAAAGTGTGAGGGAGTGATACGGAGAGGGTACTCGCGACGCGGCAGAATTGCTGGCTACTAGCATAAGCTGGGTCGCTTTAGCGGCAACTGACTGCTGATACTAGACAGCCCACTGTTCCCTTCCGTCGGTCAGTCTTACTGCCGTGCGATGTGGTGTTTTAGCCGGATCGCATGTAGCGGCATCTAGCTCTCTGAGTTGGGTACTGCATGGTCGAGCCTTCTTTGTTCCACGGAATGCGGTTAGTGTCCTCACTTTGGGCGCGACTGGGATGTTGGCTTCCTCTGGGCAACCGTGTCTCGTGAGTGGCTACCGGCTGATTGACCTAGCACCTAGTTGTCTCTCCGTGTGACGTCTCGTTTGGCATAGGCCCTCGTAGTGGCATTTAGCTGTCTGAGCTGGGGCATTTAACTGTCTAAGTTGGGTGATGCGTGGAGATTGACCTCGCCTATCTCGACCACATGCAGGCCATCCGGTTGTAGGTGTCTTACCTACTCATGGACAGGGGGTGTGACCCGACCTTTGCCGATGCTATCTCCCAATGGTGGTTGTCGGAGCGGTGTGGGGACCTTGAGGCATCTACCTCTTATTCGCTGAAGGAAGGTGCAGAAGGCGAGGGGTCTGCAGAGGCTCCCTGCAAGGGCTCGCAGTGAAGGACGTGCCACAAGATGTTGGTCGAGAGGGATCGGCTCCTCCCAAAATCTTCTGACACGCCACCAATGAGGCCCGACGACACGGGGTCAGATGCAGAGTCTATCCACCTAGCCCTCTCGTGGCATTACCTGAGTGCCGGTTACGTCGAGGTGGTGGTCGAGGGCATCTCGCCTCCCATCATCGATCAGGAGCTTGTTTTCCCTGTGGACGATTGCTTGGGGGGGAGAAGTATTTTGTATGGTAGGCCGGCTAACTTCGATTGGTTGCCAAATGTGGAGCAGCTGTTGGCCACGCATGGCTCCTCTGATTCATCCATGATTTCCACTAGGTGGAGATCGTCCCCGGCCTAGTCACCGAGATGTACTCCAACCTGTCCAAGGTGGAGTTGCAACTTGTTCTTGGCTTCCAGACTGGTCCGGTTGCACTTTTCGATGCACTCCTGCTCGAGGTGCTCGGTCTCCGCTCTACCGGGTTGGATGTTTTCACCCCTTTGTCAAGCCTCCCGTGGAGCATCAGCGACATTAACATGGCAGTTGCGGCAGATACCAGGTCAGACTAGTGGGTGTTCAAGACGCGTAACCTGAACCTAGTCGCCCAACTCGTCTCATCCTGCTGAATGGGGGACACTGGGACGAGGTTAGTGTGGTGACTTACCTCGCGACTTTCGCGGTGGTAACCGAGTACTAGGTGAACTGGGCAGTGGTGATTCGACGGCAGATGTAGAGCGTTATCTATTCGAGTTAGAGGCCTCCTACCCAATTGTTGTTTGGCGAGGCTATGGTCGAGCTGGCAGGCTCCCTATGCATTTCAACCAGTGGCCGGCAGAAGACGACTTTCCTGACCAGGCCCATCACAGCGATCGATCTTGGTCATTACAAGAGGCTCACTTCTAAACGAACCAACTCGTTTGCCGGGACTTCTACCGAGCCATCCGCCAGACCTTCGATCGAACGTCGTTTGACTGCATCTACCGCTGCCTCACCATTTTCGATTAGAGCCCCGGGCCAGAGCGCAGCTGCCAATGCGTCATCCATGGAGACCCTTTTGACCTCCCTGGGTGAATGCCTACAGATGGCAATGGACCGGTTGAGAGCTCGAGACGATGTTCTTCTGTGGGTGATGACCTGCGACGACCGGTTGGTCAGGCTGCTTGAGCGGATGGAGGCGTGGGAGGCTGAGTGGGAGAACTGCTGGCTAGTGGGATAGTGACGTGGACTGACCCATAGGTCGGATGGAGGCGTGGGAGGCTGAGCCGAGCGTCAGAAGGTTGGGTGCCAGAGGGATAGTGACGTGGACTGACCTCTTGTACCCTACACTTTTTTTTTCTTGTATGTACTCGAAGAAAGTTATTCGTAATGCAAATCATCCTTTTCAAAAACATGTTTCCTACATGGATTCTGCACATAAGAATGTTTGCGTGTATATGAGTATATCCTTTGGTAAAGTGTGAGGGAGTGATACGGAGAGGGTACTCGTGACGCGGCAGAACTACTGGCTACTGGCATAACCTGGGTTGCTTTAGCGGTAGCTGACTGCTGATACTAGACAGCCCACTATTCCCTTCCGTCAGTCAGTCTTACCTCCGTGCGATGTGGTGTTTTAGCCGGATCGCGTGTAGCGGTGTCTAGCTCTCTGAGCTGGGTACTGCATGGTCGAGCCTTCTTCGTTCCACGGAATGCGGTTAGTGTCGTCACTTTGGGCAGGACTGGGATGTTGGCTTCCTCTGGGCAACCGTGTCTCATGAGTGGCTACCGGCTGATTGACCTGGCAGCCGGTTGTCTCTCCGTGTGACGTCTCCTTTGGCACAGGCCCTCGTAGTGGCATTTAGCTGTCTGAGCTGGGGCGTTTAACTGTCTAAGCTGGGTGATGCGTGGGGGCACCTCCTTTGTTCTCGTAGTGAATGGTTAGCATCCTGATTTTAGACGCAGCTGAGGTGCCAACTATGCATGGGTAGCCATGTCTCATAAGTGGCGGTCGACTGATTGACTCGGCTTGCTTATTTACCTACACACTTATTCGCACATTAGTCCCCCTAGGTGGGGAGGAAGTGGCATTTCCTCCCCTCATCTATGAGCACAAGTAGTAATGTGTGTGAAGGTGTTGAGACATTGTACTATGGCCCATCCTCTTGTATTCTGCCTTGTTGGTACTGTAAAGGCAGTGGATGCCAAGTCTATTCGCCAAAGTTTTATGGATTGAAATAGTGGCATGTAAGAGGTAGGGGTATTTTTAAATGCCTACCCATGATAGAGTCCATGCAAGGTGGCTATTCCAGCCCAATGGTGCTATCCAAACCTATAGGGGAATGAAAGGTGTCTCACCTCACAACAAAAAGGAACCGCTGGAAATTCATGTGGGTGGATTTGGTAAACGTGGTCCCTTTGTCCAGCGGAAGTGACCCTAAGGTGACAAAGACAGGTCTAGAGGAGAGATCCGAAAGCTATCTTCTGCCCATAGTTATGTTGATCATTCCTTACAAGTTCGCTCGGGGGGTGCAGAGATAGTAGATAGAATAGTGCGGGTCCCGGAAATGTGGGCATCGAAACTCGGGGGTGGAAGTGACTTTCAGTGGGATGCTAAGCCCAATGCTGCTGAGGACGCAGTTGCCAGCGGGTCTTCTATGAGGGATGCCAAGCCTTGTCTTGACGACTTAGTTGGGATGTCAAGCCCTAGGACTAGAGAAAAAGGGAGGAGTGGGTGTCGGCAAATGGGTCCCGACACCCGATTGTATTGGCAGACTTCAATGGGTTACCAGCGGACCTGTCACGGCTACTGGCTAAATGCCTGGGTAATAATTCAAATCTATTGGAAAGATATGACAGGATTTAATTACTTAAATCAAGCAATCAATAAATCACGCGGATCACGAGATGAAACCAAAACATACGTGGAGTTTCCATCTCGGGATCACCCAAAATGGAAGGAAATTCCCTATATAAAGGGTCTTTCGTTCCGTGCAAAAAAGGACCTTTTTTTGACGGTCTGAAGGAGAAGCTTTTCCGACGGTCTGAGAAGCTTTTCCTGACGTTCTGAAGCTTGATTTCGGAGGAGAGCTACTCGGAGCACTGACGTCCTGTTGCCGCACCGGAGTAAGGACTTTCGACCATCCCCAGCGTCTCCTTGTAGGTAAGCTCTAGAGGGTCGGGAGGCTGAGCGGGAGCGTCGGAGGGACGAGCATCGGAAGGTCGGGCATTAAAGGGACAGGTGACGTGGACTGACCTTATGTACCCTGCATGTTTTTCTTGTCAGTAATTAGAGAAAAATACTCATAATGCAATTTATCTTTTTTCATAAAAAATGTGCTTCCTGTGTGGATTCTGCACGTAAGAATGTTTGCGTGTATATGAGTATATCCTATGGTAAAGTGTGAGGGAGTGATATGGAGAGGGTACCCACGTCGTGGCAGAAATGTCGGATACTGGCACAACCCAGGTCGCTATAGTGGCTGTCAGCTGTTGATACCGGATAGCTGACTGTTCTCTTTCGTCGGTCAGTCTTACCTCTGTGCGAAGCAACGTTTTTGCCAGATCGCGTGTAGTGGCGTCTAGCTCTCTGACGGGTGGCACTCGGGTCCAAGTGGAATTCTTTACCTAGAGGGAGCCAAAGTTTGTGATCTCCCTCATTGTTGGGTGGCACTTGGGCTAAGTAAAAGAGGGAAGTTGGATACTCATTCGGGAGAAGTGATCTCCCGCCGGTATTTCGTAACCGCTCGGAATCAGCAAAACCCAAGGAGATAAGGACAAACCTGGATTACTCACTCTATTTCGCCTTGATGCTATCAGAGTTAAACAATTTGGGTGCTCGAGTTTTTAACATAGTAACTCGGTTGTATTTGGTAACACTCTTAGGGTCAGTAGTTTATCCTAGAGGTCTGGATAAGACTTCTCGAGCCAGATGTGCCGCTTGCTGCTGCAAACTATTCTCACCGCCAACCATGGATGTGGTGGCGGTGGATGTGTGAGTGCAAACTCTTTCATCTGGCTATCACCCGGAAGCCCATGGGGTTCCACCGGCAAAGCCGGTGGATGGGCCAAGGTATATAGAATTGAAAGGTGATTGTGTGAGTGCATTGCCACGTGGGGCGGATGGCTTGTTAAATGGAGTCACCACCTTATTTTTGGGTAGAAAACAAGGAAAATTGGTTGGGGAAGTGTCCTTCCGCCATCAAAATGGTAAAAACCACAGAAATGGTATAAAACCATGTAAAACTATGCGAAAAATGAGAGAATTGGATATGGGACTCAAGGTATAGTTGGGGAAGGTGTTAGGCACCCCCAGATAGCCTGGGTAATCCTGGCCTCTCTTCGACTCTAAAAATGGAAAACGACGACAGTCAGCCTTGCCAAATATGGCCTCATCCTAGAAGACTTTCCAAGGTATCGGGAGGAATAGTCTTATTCCTTCTAGTAAAGCAAATGAAGATCAACCCATGCAAGGATTCACATGGGATTTGGCGATAAAGGGGAGAGAGAAAGGCATGGTGGTCATCATTACGGATCGTTCAGCTGAAGAACTGAAGGTCTAGTGAAATAGCCGGCTAGAACACCAGACAATCGGGTAGGGGTACCGGTTGTTGCATAACTTTCTGCCTCTCCTATTGGGGACAAGAGTTCAAGTACCCAGTTTGGCCAAGGTCGGCAAGGACTCATGCCGATGGCCTTGTCTCGAAGCCTTTCCGGGGCAGCGGGAGGGTAGCTTCGCTCCACCTGGTAAAAGGGAACCGTCGGGGTGTACATACTCATACACTCGACCGGTAGGCGTCAACAAGGATGCGTGCTGACGAACTCATCCCAGAAGCCTTTCCGGGGCATCGAGAGGGCAGCTTTGCTCCTCCCGGTAAAGAGGAACCGTCGGGGTGTACATACTCATACACCTAGACGGCTGGCATCGGTAAGGATGCATGCCGACGGCCTCATCCCGGAAGCCTTTCCGGGGCATCGGGAGTGTAGCTTTGCTCCACTTGGTAAAGAGGAACCGTCATGGTGCACATACTCATACACCTAGACGGCTGGCGTCGGCAAGGATGCATGCCAACAGCCTCATCTCAAAAGCCTTTTCGGGGCATCGGGAGGGCAGCTTTGCTCCACCTGGTAAAAAGGAACCATCAAGGTGTACATACCCATACACCCGGATGGCCGACGTCGGCAAGGATGCATGCTGATGGCCTCATCCCGGAAGTCTTTTTGGGGCATCGGGAGGGCAGCTTTGCTCCTCCCGATAAAAGGGAACCGTCGGGGTGTACATACTCATACACCCAGAGATAGTTGTCTGTAAGCGGAGACGACACGTTTGATGGTGGACAGGTGTTTCAAAGAAAAGGGACAGAGAAAACCCGACGATGCGTTCGTAAAACATGTAAGAAAACGTAGGTTCCCATATAAAAAGACCCGACAAAGGAATCCTAACTAAATTGACCACAACAGTACCGGGTGGATTTACCTGGAAGGGAGGGAGGCTGCTGGTACCTTCGGAAGCATTTTCGAAGGAATGATACCTGGGCATGTCCTTGCCGATGGCAGCCGTTCGGGCGTACGAACATGTACGACCCGACGGTTCTCATTTTTCCGGGAGGTGTAAGTCTACCCTCCCGATGCCCCGGAAAGGTTTCCGGTATGATGCCATTGGCATGTATCCTTG
>JAMKPZ010003172.1:0-47854 GCA_024699675.1 Amphibolis antarctica
TATATATATATATACACACAAATATACATGTGTGTGTACACATATAGCACGCAGTCCTGCTGCAGCAGATAATAAATTTGGGTGGAGGGAGGCAGACAAAAGGGTCGGATGCACGGAGTTGAATGCTAGAGAGAGAGAGAGAGAGAGAGAGGTGTTTCAGAGAGGTGAACGAGAGCATGGTTTGCATGCCTGCTACTTCGCTCCTGATGAGTGAATGTTGATATGGAATTAAAATAATTAATATTTTCACTTTTGAGAGTTTCCGATGTGTACTCCTTTAGGTTTTAAAAAAAAAAAGAATTGGACGATATATTTTAAGGAAAAGTAAGGGGTTTTTTAATATATGTATCTAAACTTTATCTATAATATTGTTTAAGTGTCTACGGTAATATTGAACACTTTTTATTTATAATAATGATGATATTTGTTGAATTTGAGCAAATCAAGACAAACTGCACCGATGGCTGGTGTTTAATCTTTTCGGGATTTATATTTTTGAAAATGATATAAAATGATAAAAAATAATAAATTAAAATTTTTACTTTTTTTATTATCATTTCTTACCATTTTATAAAACATAAACCCCCTAAATGAATGAAGGATAAGGTAAGGGAAGATTAATGAGTGATATCGAGAAAATTAAGTTTTGAAAAAACAAAAGGAGATTACTAATTAACATGGTGTGATCTCCCAATGACCTCGTTTGAAAATGCTACACATATTGTAGAATCAATTTCTAATAAATTCACACACATTATTATTATCGTATAAATTTTTACATATAAATTACAATTTTTAAAACTAAAACATCTCATTATCAAACAAGACCAAAGTGACATGTGCAAAAGAGAAAGCTGAGATTTAAGGGTAAAAAGAGTATTTATATCGTCAAAAAGTTAGATTTTTTTTCTCTACTTTTCAATGTGCACAAGCATTCTACCTTTCTCAAATATTTTCTAGACTTTTTGTTTTCAAACTTTCTGACGTACACAAATCCCTTCTTATTATTCCCATTTGTGAGAAGATGAGATCTGAGTCGCACATATGATCGACCACCTTCGCTCCTTCCATGATTTGTAGGAACTTTCGATTGCATCCCAGAATGCAGGGATTGCATCGTCATCAGGAACGTCTTTGAAAGACGGCAGATAATTTAGATCCACTATCACATGGTCACCACTGCCCTCCTGAATCTGCAAAGAAGAGAAGCAACAAAATATGTGAATCAGTGGTAGAAGAGAGGTGCAGTGGGGGTGGAAGGACTTCTCATGCAAAAGAACCTCTTTCAAGATCCCTTTTATACGTAGGAAGAAACTAAAAGTAGAGATAGACCTAAAGGTAATTAGTTAGGAGTTGTAAGAATAGATTTAAATTTATGTACTGAAAACTCAATAATAGATAGAAGTCATATAGCCTTTGTTTGTTTCAATTCTAAAAACTCTAACTTTAGTTCTGCACAAATTCTTACATACTATCATTATTACATAAATTTTTATATATAAATTTTTATCACATAATTTACTATGTAGTTTCAATACCATTTGTTTCACTACTCACAAGTTCAACTTTTTACAATTTTTGAAGTTGATTTTATAGTATGTGAAATTGAAAATAAATGCACTCATAATCAACCACACAATAAGATTATGATTTGAATTGTTATCATTATTAAAAACATCACTTATGCAACTGCTACTAATTGTAAATTATGCACCTGAAACGCCCTGATACATAAATGAACATGTTTCCATCTGTTTTAGACTACAATTTCAGTGCTCAACTAGAAACAGGATTTGTCTAATTTTATACTAATTTTTATATTTTATTCGGCTAATTTTTATTGGAGGTTTTTAACTGATTTTTTTATATATATTTATTGCAGGCCCCTCTCATGAATGACAGGCACATCCAATCACCTCTCAGAATAAAGTAGAAAGGTCTTGAACTAACCATTTTTAAACTTGCATGTGTAAGCCCCCTCTCCCATGAATGAAAGAGACGCCTAAACTCAATCGCCCTAAATGAAACTTTCCATTTGTATGGTTGTGCTTGAAATTAATATACCAGTATAGAAATGTCCCACTGTTTGAAAAGAGTAGAAGAGCTTAAAGACATATACCATGATGTAGGCCACATTGTTACATTATTTTTTCTTGAGAGAATTGCTACATTGTTTTAAAGACTTTAGGCATCACATAGCAATTACTATTATCTAGTGTAAAGAACTATGAATAGAATAATGTGTCTAAAATTTGAAACAAATGTTGAAAATATGATAGCAATAAATATCCTCAAAAATTTGGTTGGTGGGGTGGTGTGGGAACTTACAACAACATCAAACCCAAATATCGTGAGATCAAGCCATTTCCTTAACCAATCTGCAGCATCTGTGACTAATTGTTCATCAAGAGACTGCCTGCCTTGTAATGCATCGCCACAAGAAAGGTCAACATCAGCTGTTGGAAGAGATTTCAAGCTGTAAACCAGAAAAGGGTGTGGGTCATTTTCAGCAGATAACAAGAGTTGAAATAACAAAGAGGAGTTAGGAATGTTCTGAAATATGCAGAGATAATGCAAATGCTTACTATTGTTCAACATACCTGTGAAAATTTATTGGTGAACACCCATTTTTTTCGGAGATCAACTTAAGAGCATCAGCATTTGGCATAGACTTCTTTACAGCATAAAAAACCTTTTTCCCCAACACGTAAAATTTGTACAAAATGGATCCATGGTCAACATATTCCTGCATTTGTGATATGCTCATAAGTCATAATTCAGACGAAAATGTCTCCATTGTGTGATTATCACATTTGTGCAATACTAACCTAAAAATTTAAGTAAATTTACTTTTGGAGATTAAAATTCCTGTGTCAGTTTCTGATATAATTGGAACTCGTGTTTATACATGCTCTCTGTCAAGTTTGAATAGAATGAAGCAACTAGAAGTTTCAAAATAAGTAGTTTTGCTTTTTCCTTGGTTGTATTGACATAAAATTTTATTCCGAATCTTCTATTGATGGAACTGCCTTAGGCTAAAACGATAAAGCTATCAAGCATGAAATTCTACGAAGACCTTTTTACCAATTTCAGCATTTACATCAACAACAGTTTTTCTAATCAAACATCAATAATGTATGAAAACAATGTCTGCAGTAAATGTTTGAATTCTTATAAATAATAAAATAAGTGTGAAAAAAGACATGGATAACTGCATAGAGTTATTTGAGAACATGAAGCTTTCCAAAATACTAGTTTCTAGCTTTCATGTGAATGAAGGAGAGAATTTCCAAGACGTATATGAATTTCTTTAAGTGATTTCACATTTTAAGTTTCAAAGGGACTTGGGCTAATTTTTAATCGCAAAATATTAAAATCAACTTTCTATGTGGCAATTAAGTGATCAGTTGGACGTTTATTTGTTTTGGCAGTAGATGGAGATGCGTAATTTCTGGTAAGGAGAGATGTCGAGGAAAACGGTTAGATTTGTTCCATGGGATTGTTTCTGACTCACTTGGCTGCTTCAAATTTGGGTGATCTTCTCAGTGAGCTGGAATTCATTGTAGATGTTACGAAGGGTGTTTGGGGGTCAGAGCAAGGCGTGACTGGACACTAGATATTGGTGCATCTTGAATTATTGTTTGTCATCTCTGTTTCTTGGTTCATTTTTCATCCAAGGTGCACAAATTTTGATATATGAATAGAATAAATTTTCATCTCTATTTCTCTGCAAAAAATGTACTGCTACAAATCCAAACAAGGTTCATGTAAAAGTTCAATGCCATCTTTATTTATTCTTTTAAATGAACTATATATAAACCAGTTAATCTTGGAGCGTGGTTGCTGACCCAAGCTATCCCAACTGACAGATAATCTTTTTTGGGTTAGCAACTCTGTTTGATCAGTTTGCTATTTCACTAACCTAAACCATTTAATTTATTATCTTTCCCCATGAAGTATTGCAAATAATAGTCATCTATCTGCTCAAGAACACGAGCAATGAGAACAAGTAAGATTTCCTAAGTACCTGAACAATTGCTGGAAGTGGAACACCAAGATCCCTGAAATGCTCAGTGTCAAATACCATGGCCTGTTAACATAGAATGAATATATAATTAAAAACATGACAACAAAAGGATCCAGATTCCTAAGTTTACGGTAAACCAACAGAAAGAATAAAGTCAAAATAATATGACCTTTAGGTAAGAAGAGAAGAAGTACAAATTCTTCTAAACATAAATCACACCCACGTCTAATATATAGCTAGAATTCTCTTCTTTCATTAGAGTATTTGGAGTAAGTAAGAAGATTAGAATATAATTTGAAGAGAAATCAAATCTCCCTGTGACATCTTTGGAGTATTTCTAGTAAAATATAATTTGATTTCTCTTGTAATACAACACAAACTCGTTAGAAATACAACAAAGATTTGATAAAGGACATTTTTCATTTGCACATTACCAAAAAAATGTGTTAATTATTTCGAT
This sequence comes from Amphibolis antarctica, assembly GCA_024699675.1. Lineage (NCBI taxonomy): Eukaryota > Viridiplantae > Streptophyta > Magnoliopsida > Alismatales > Cymodoceaceae > Amphibolis > Amphibolis antarctica. The sequence continues at coordinate 4,488 of JAMKPZ010003172.1, forward strand.
ATTATACATGTTTTCTTCTTTTTTTACGATATTATACATGTTTTACCATAATAGACGACTTAATGTCTAATTATTTCGATATTATACATGTATCATGTCATGCATGGCTTAATGTCTACTTTATGCCATTTGAATATTATTTCAAATCTTCAAATATTTATATTTAAATACTATTTATTTAATGTTATATTTGAGCCAAGTTGTCTCATAAATTTCAGAAAATTATCTAACACTTGAATCTGAATCATGTTGTATTTGAATCCCCAAATCAAATTGATGCATTTGTGTGATTACAAGATAGTAGAAACTAATGAACTACCCTGATAAGAAAAGCACAAATGTCAGGATAGACGACTTTCAAAAGCAATATACCATTTAATAGTTCATTGTCCAAGACATTTATCTAAATTCCCAAATGATGATAATAGTTGATTGTCCAAGACATTTATCTGAGCCATTAATCTATTTAATAAGTTTTTGTATCAGAAATATTGCATTAACAGGCTACTAAAATCATCTATGCTCATTGAGAGAAATGGGAGGGAGACTCCGATCTCTATAAGGGTGGACGTCACTATGGCTCCCAGAAGTATATTACTACCCCCCTTCATCCAGCACAGACTGGCAAATAGAGCAGAAGAATTGGGAAAGGAGGTGAAATGGGTGGACGATGGTCCAGAGGCATCAACACGGAAAGCATGGGAAAGAGGGTCAAACAAGATTGGTAGGCAGCTGCTAGACTTCGCTAAAATAATCTTATGCTCATGGGAGAAATAGGAAGGAGACTTTGAACTCTACGAGGGAGTGGCTCCTAAAAAAACACGACCACCTCCTTCATCTATAATGAAGTGACAAGGATTTCCCTACCATTCATGCCATCCAATCTATTGTCCAGATTTGTGAAAACCCTTCTGCAAAGATTTCCTCTCTCAATGTTGGATTGAGGAATTGCATTGAAAAATCACCTCCAAATAGTCTATTCACCCACCAACGTACTTTAGACACCACCTAAGATTCATCCATTGAACGATTGGGCCATGAACTAGACAAGTTCTCAATGATTCGATATTTGCATTTCTTCATGAGACTAGGTTAAGTCCCCTTCCCCCACTTCCTTGTAGAATGTGAAGCATCATTACCTCACATGCCCTTCCTTGATGACCCACACAACTGCAGAATTGGCAAACCATAGGATCTTGGCAAGCCACTGCTCTATGTCCAAAGCCAAGGCAACACAAGCATTGGTGTGCCTTCTCTCTCTAGATCAATCCCTCAAATCTCCTTGGCCTATTCCACTCCTATGCCTCTACCCCAATCACTGTCAAAGGGAGAGAACAGACAAGTGCTTCCAAAAGCCATGTTGGTGTCCCTTAATCTAACCTTTAACAAATCCTTCTATCTCCAACACTCTATCCAGTGACCCTCCATTTTTGAATAATATTTCACCATTACTCTTTCTCCCAAGAAATTTCTGTTACTAATTTCACAACATTCTTAAAGTTTGACCATACATGCAAACTACATTACTTGGAACAGACCAAAAAACTAAGGAAGGACTTTCTTTATGATAGGCAGGATAAGCACAAGAAGTTTTTGTTAATGGTACCATATCATGAGCATCAGAAACACCACAAGCAACTTGAGGCTTTACAATATTAGGAAATGATAAGTTAGCGTCATGTACTCTATCATTGAGATCTCTGTCATGGAAATCATCAACCTGCATATTTTGAACACGTGATTAGTCACTGTTTCTTGAGTAAGGTAAATACTGATCACTTACCATGTATACAATTTTCAGTCACATTCTAAAGATTTAATTGCCACACAATAAAGGAAAAGACCAATTTCTGAGAGAAAACCTAATTATTTGAACAATGCCTAAGTTCCTTTGGACATCATTATTGTTTCTGAGAGAAAACCTAATTATTTGAAAACAATTTTCCTTCACAAATGAATAGATAAGATCAACAGTAGCAGCTCTCCACATTTGTGTGTGGCATAAAGTAATCAATGTTAGGTAAACAAGGAGGACCTTTAAGTATTGTGGTCCTCGAATTCTTGGTCCATTTTCTGATTTGATAGTCTGTAATCCAAGCAGAATTTCTTGTATTCTTAGTCGGTCTAACATAGGATATATGCTATCAAGTGGATCGATCATACAGCATTCTGGATGCTCCTGAAAGTACCTGCAAAAGAACTTATGTATGAAAAGGTTTGGAGATACCATATCAAATCAAGTACTTCAGAAGATAAGTGAAACCATGCAATCAACAAAACCTTCTAATACAGTGCAATGATGGGTTTGGTAAAATTTATTCTAGGACATTTATTACCAGGGAGGCATATCTTAAATTGCAAGCTAGAAAGTGATGGGAACTTACATATCATGAAGGTCAAATGGCATTCCTACATTGAAAGTATGGCCAGAGTATTTTTGGGAAAAAATGTACAAGTTGAATATTTTTAATCAATAAGGTTCATCCAAGGTATAAAATAAATCAAGATGTCAAAACACTGAGAATCCATTACATAATGGCAAGCGATTCTTATATTCCCCAGGCTGCCTTTTTAAAATCCCTCCCCTCCACAAGAAGTTTCTTTTCTAATAATATAATCATTCCTCAAGGACAAATTTTCAAACAAATAGTATGAAGTAATAAGAGTGCCCTATGCATAGCATACCTTTTAAGCCAAACACCAACGTGTGACTTGGTTATGTTTTGGAGGCTTGCTCATCTTATATCTTAATTAAGCAGATTTTTTTCCAAGTCTGTCTTATGCACACACATATATGGATGGAGTATTACTAAAATATGCATAATTATTAATATATATAATCACATATATTACCGAAATATATATTAGTATTTATACGTTTCGTATTTTGATGTATCTTAGGATTATTTATGTATCCCAATATTATTCAGGAAATAACAGATATAAAAGTATACATAATTATCATTAAATGCTCATAAATATATAATATATACACGAAAAATTAAAAAATAGATATTTAAATGGTGTCTAGGTGTCTTGAAGATATGGCACTTAGACTCCAACATTTTTCCTTTGACAGTGTGCAGAGATTCCTCCCGAAAAGTGGCCTTGGAGACCAGACCAGAGAAGCCAATTTCATAATTATGTTGTCCTTCAAGTTTCTTCTCAGATCTAGAGACCAGGACCATGCTACATTATGCCACACTCCAGATTCATTGACCAGTGCCTCGCTGTTCAAATAATACTGAAGATTTCTGGGTACTGTGTTGAAAGACTATCAATTCCTGCTTATGTATCAACCAGTGCCTGATGCTGATTCCATTACCCATTTTTGATAAGAAAAGGTACGGATGGTGTCTCCATATCCTACTTCAAAAGTTAGACCAAGTTCCATAAAAACATCTAGGGAATCCACCTTTTGCCATAGAAAAAAAGAGGGATATCTCCTACCATTTACATGCTAGCACCTGATTAAAAATTTTCAGTGACCTGATAACCAGGCCCCCACATTTTTTTGGTTTACATTCTTCCAATATAACAGATGCAGTCCATGGCCTCATGGATCCTTCCACGGACGTCTCACGAACTTAGGCCATTGATGATACCCATGGGCAGGGAAAATGTTAACATATAAAAAATGAGAATGCTGTTCAAAACACTCTTCAATAGGAACAGCCAGACCTGAAGCTTAAGAATTACCCATACTTCTAACCACTTTTCCACCCTGGAGCAGCATCCTCCAACCCTGCTGGAAGGTTTTCTGCAGGACAGAGGCAGCCCCAAATACCTTGCCAGGGACTCTTCAACTTTGCAATTCATATGAGGACATTTATTGATTGGAAAGAGAGACCAGAGTTTATTTTATTAATTTCTATAACATGCTTAAGAGGGTGTGCAAAAGAAAATTGAATCTAACATCTACTATTAAAGTAAGCAGACTATATTCTAAGCTTCTAATTATAGTGAAACCTTCATTATTAAAATATTGGAGAGAAGGTAGTGAAGGAATGTGATCATGGGGAGTTTGATATCAATCAGGAACCTAAATTGTACAAACCTCTTTTTTTATTGCCCCCTCAGGACATATGCAAACATTACAAAAATTTGAAATCACCTTTCAGTTTCTTGCATGCCCTTGGAAAAGTTAACTCCCTTGTTAAACTCCAAAACCATGCTTGGGTTAATGCTGATTATTTCATCTGTTGCTTTATGGAGAACTGCATTGACTTTCTTTAATTGCCAAGACAAAGGAAGTTCAAATGTGAGTGGAACGAAGATCAATCCATTTTGAGTAGGGTTCATAGGAAATGCACCTCTCTGAAAAAATAATCACACGTGAAAACAACTTAAAAAGTAATATAGTTACTAAATATATTAAATTTCAAAATGATTTACCTTTAGAAAATCTAATTCACGAGAAGGTTTCATGATGTAACCGATTGTCACATTTGAAACATTGTGCATTTCCTGAAATCATATGACAAGAAAAATTAAAGTGATTCATATTACAATTCAGATTTGAAGTATCTATGTTGCAAAAGTCAACAAAAGAATTCATTGAATGCTTTCCTCCAATAACTATTGAAGTACTAAAAGTATATCTTACTGACATTCATTTTGTTGAAGTCACAAAGAGTGAAGAGAAGCTGTTCCAATTTGGTAATAAATAACACACCCTTATCATTTGCAGAATCAACTTTAGAACCTATTAAGATTATAGGAGCATCAATTAGTGTTTCTCAGAAAGGCATCATCATTTTCTGCTAAGCAATAGTTAGCCCATAGACATGCTAACTATAATTTATAACCAGCTTTGCACAGATTTGAGATGGAATTATAAGAAAAGCAACAAACCAGACTTTAGATGAAATCAATAGACAGATATTGCTCACTTTTCAAAATAATTTTCCAGCCTTCATTAGAAAGCTTGAGAAAAAAATCTTCATTTTCCTCTGAAGTCGCATAAATATGAAATCCACCGGAGCAACTCCAACTAGCTAGCAACTGATTAAAAGCATCATCACCATCAAAAGAAGATGCATTATAAGAAATGCATTCCATGTGGTATTCAGACATCAAACTTCTGAGGAGGAACACCTGTAACATCAAGATGATTTATGAATTAGTCAAATAGCATATTTATTACTAAATTATAGTTAAATAACAATTAATAAATAAATTATTATCAGAAATTCTTATAATATTTTACAAGAAATCAATGAAGAGGATGCTTATGCAGTATACCTACCAAGCTGCCCTTTATGTACTAATTAATAACCATAAAGAGTTATTATACATAAGACCCACATCAATAAAACAGCAATGAAGATTGGCCGGTTCTTCAAAATGAGCAGGTGCATCCCATTGAGAAAGAAAAAGAATTAAGAATCTTAATTTTCTTTTAGCATCAACAATATCTGGTTCCACAAATGTAATAAAAGTATTTATCTTGGAAAAGTTTTTGTGAATGACATAACACTTACACGTATGTGATTCAATATTTTCAAATATGAACGAAATTCACCTTCTCAGATGAAACCCCCAGGTGATAACATACAATCTGCAACCAAAAAATAACAAGAATCCAAAGCTCAAATCTGAAACAACAAATGATATTCTTACAGGAGACAAAGAATAACATTCTCCTAAATCTTACTGCCATGAGTAGAAGCTCTATATGTGAACTTGGTAAATAAAAACACATTTCGATTCCTTTACCTGAACGGTTAATGGAAACTTGCTCGAAAGAACCGAAAGAAAATACCAAGGATCTTAAAACATTTCACTTGTAGAGGAATGAGGACGTCAATACTAGTAAGTGAAAACTGAAAAAACAAAACCAACCACTATGGAAAACCCAATGAGATCGGATAACAAAAGAAAGCCACGGCCACCACGACGGAATTTGTCAATCGAAACACTTCTTCCATAATCAGAACAATGCAGTAGGAAATCGAGTGTCAAAAGGAAAATTTAAGAAAGAAACGGAGCCCGCTTCCTCGCATTTGCACGTAGAAATTCGCAGGGCGCTGCCGCCGGACTGGCAACCTAAAAGCCGGAGACGATTCCCGGCGATATCACGGACATGGAACACATAGAATCAACCAAAGGTGCAAACTTTCCGACAAACGAGTCACTAATCTGAGTTGTGCGAAAGGGAAACCGAGGGGAGGGAACCGAAACCCAACACCGCCTAGGAGTTAACGGTGGGCGTGCAGCAGAACGGTTGGAGTCGTCGGGTTTCTTACCACGCGAAGCTTGGAGTATTGAAGCCTTCGCAGCAGAGTGGCGGAGGAAGGGGGAAGGTGAACGTTCCCGTCGCCGTCGTCGGCGAGGAGGAGGCTCTCGTCCAGCGCCACTCCGTCCACCACCCCCATGCCTCTCAGTCGCCACCGAAGCCTCCGGCCAGTGAGGGTGCCGGAGCAGTAGATTGGAGTTTTTTTCGGTAAATAAATATATATTTTTATTACCGTGTCAGTTTTAAGATTTTAGAGTATTAACTTTAACGTAATTATTTCTCATGAACGAGGAGTTATTCGTCTATAATTTTTAAAACAGTAATGGATTTTTAAGTCTAAAGAACATGATTATTTTCCTGTGATTTGTGGGATTTTGATTTTCTATTTTTTTTTGAAATTTTTAATTTTTTGGTTTTTCATTTTTCCTGTTTGGTTTTCAAAAATTTTGGGATTTTAGTTTTTCTTCTTTATTTAGTTATTTTTATAAGTGAATGTTGATTTTTTTATCATTTGAAAATTTATATATAAAAATTTAAACTATTAAATTTTTTTTATGATTGAATTAGGAGTATTTGTTCAAAAGTAGTATAATTTAATTCAATATATTATAATTTTTGAAATTAAAAGTATTTTATTAAAATTATTGAAAATTATTGTGAGATCGATATTTGTTAATACAATTCATTTGCACTTAAATACTTTTAACATTATAAAATTGAAAATTTACAAATATTTTTATTTATTTTAAATAAAATAGATTTTTAAAATATTGTTAATAACATTTATAAAAAAAAGTAATCTTTAAAGGTAAAATTAAAACTTTCAAAAAGTTTCTCTGTTTTAACGAACAAATGTAATTTCTAAATTTTTTTTTTTTTTTAAATGCTGTTTTTTCAAAGTGCTATTATAATACTACTTTGGAACTTAAGAGTTGTATTCTAAAGTTTAAATAAGTACACCTTGAGATTAAAAAAACTAAAATACAGAAAATTTAGGTAATTAAATTTAAAAACGTTTTATACATTAATTTTGATTATATTTGAAATAAATAATTAAAAAAAAAACATTTATTTAAAAAATGTTCACCATTAATAAATTTCAAATTTATGTATCTAAAACATAAGATATATATTTTGGAAAAATCCAGTTCTAACTATTTTTTGACCTAAAATACATGAACACACATCTACCTCATAATTTATAAGTAACTTTAATTTATTTGTTTTACTACCTTTAATTTTAATTATTTACAATTGTTGAAATTAATTCCATAGTAACGATTTCATTGCTAAACGAAACTAAAGTTCAACGGTTGCCCAATCCATTTGTTGTGAGATTTCTAAATAAATTGTTTACGATAACGTTAGATGTTGATCATGATTTTAATTACTATGTAACTTGCATGTATTAATTTATGTCAACTCTAACATTCAATAATACCTAAAATTAAAAATTATACTAAGTTAGATAAAATTGAAGTTAAAATTTGTAAATAGAGTTAAAACTACGTAGTAATTAAAGTGATAAAAATTTATATATTAAAATTTATCCATTAATAACAACATTAAAAGAAATTTTAAAAAAGAGTCAACCCAGACAAAACCATAGTTAACGTTCTTAAGTTCTGAGTCATTAATCACAGCGTCACATCCTCTTCGATAAGAATTTTACTCGTTCAAAACAATAAGACATTATTTTGTCAAAAATATGATAAAATATTTATTGAAAGATAGTTGATTTCCCACGAGGACTCATATATATGAATTTAAAGACTAAATTTTTTTAAAATTCATAAATAGACTCCACTAATAAAAGTAAGATCCGCTCACTCATTTATAATTATCGAAACCATTTTTCTAAAAAAAATCAATCAAACATTCCATAAGTCGGTGAGAGAGAGGGTTCGAATGTAGCAAATATGGTTATCAAATGTAGACATTTTACGCAGATCAATCCAAATTTAAAAAGTCCATTCATATACTTGTCCCAATTTAGACATATCAATGAGTCTTATTAGACTGATATGACCTAAATTTCTTTTAAGCATAACATAAAAGATAACTTAAACACAACCCATTTGACATAGTCCATTTAAACTCATGTTGGGTCGTGGTGACTTAACCTAGTATGATTTAAATTTTTAATTATTTTTATTATATGAAAAATTAATATACCATTAATATAATTTATAAATATTAAAAATTGATTAAAGATGATATTTAAACTTACAACCATGTATCACCTATGACAAACTGAAATCACCAAATTATATACAATATATATAATTTAATAAAAGTATATTAAAAAAATATAAAATTTTAAAAAATTACAAAACTATTTTCATATTGTATCATACCAACATGTGTTATGCTGATAATGTCACAATTTGACCATGCTAAGCTATGTCCAACAATTTAGTTAAACACAATCTAATTGACACCTTTATCTTACTTTCTAAGCTGTAATTTCTCCCCCATCTCATTTTTCATCTTTCTAATCATATGCTATACAAATCTATCTAAAAAACTTTAAACTCTAAACCTTAAGGTTCTAATATTGCTACGTTAATGCAAAACATCTAACACCTACAATATCTAGTCTGACCAGAGTCCAACATTAAATAGTCTATAAAAATTATCAAAGAATTCATGCAGAATTGATGGTATCTTTTCTTTATGATGGTGGTTTCTTGGGCTCATCATTTCACACACTGACTTTCCACTAATGCAAGGGTAAGAGGTGCATGAATGCAATCTATCTTCACAAATGGAAGGTTCAGTTTCCTGAGATTCAAACCTGCTATTGGCTGAAATGAATATGAGGGAACCAAATGAAAAAAAATCGGTTCCTTTTCAATGAAACTTGAAGCAATCAAAACAAAGTCTACAGTGGTATTGATTATTGGTTCTTTCTTCAGATATTCCTAATTAGTTTGTTGCCAACATACTTCAGCACTTCCTGCATCATGCATCCATCATATACAGAGAAAGGATTGCTCTGCACAAAAAAAAAAACTAGAAATATCCATTCCCGGCAGGTATACATTCCTATGCGAGAAAAAAGATAAACCATAAGCATCTTAATCAACATTATTTCAACAGTTTAGCAACAACACCACATGGGAAAACATACAGGTATTTGAAATGTATGTGCTAGACTATGCGGGTTTCGGGGCTGGAACACTGTCGGTGAGAGGTAATGTAACAGATCGCAGGAGCTCCAGTGAGAATAGAAGTCCCAAAAAGTGAGAAAGGATGGTATTTGCAGAGGCCTGTAAAACGAGAACATGATTATGAGAATTTTTACATTCTTTGGTACGCAAAATGCTACCACTGCTGTTGACAAGGTAATGATAACTTCAAAGTAAAACTTTTAAATACTAAAGATCTATGATTGGTAATAGAGAAATTATAGAGATGTTATTTATGAGATTAAAGTAGAGTGGATAAAGTAAAAAAGCTCCTAAAGTGTTATGTGACAGAATGATACTCTTAAAACTAAATGAAAAAAATCTATAAAACTACTTTTTGCTCGATTATACTTTATGATTAAAAATGTCAGGTTATAAAACATGACCATATTTAAAAAGTTAGTATTGTAGATATACAAATATTTAAATGAATGAGTGGTAATAATAAAAGGAACAAGTTAAAAAATGATTTTATTAAGAATAAAATATGAGTTGTACCAATTCAAGATAACCAAACCTTGGATATGATATAGACATACTACTTCCATGCAAACCCAACCTTTTATCTTCAGTTTACCCCTTTTGTGCTCGATGCAAAGTGCACCAATTATCATTGTAATGGATGGCAAGGATGGAAGAAAAATAACATATACAAAGGCTAAAGCCACTGCAATATACTCATCCATGTCTCCATGTTATGTGTCCTTTTTTATCTGTGGGTTTACAATATCATTCATGCAATGTTCAAAGGTATGGATGATATCATGTTAATATTGGAAAATTATTAATATTCGAAAATTAAAAAGGACGCATGCAAATAAACAGCCAAATCACACATACAGCATTGCAAATGTAACTCTTCAAGAAGAATTGATCTATGTGATCACAGTCAAGGTTCAATACTTCAATACCATAAGTGGCAAATAGTAATCGTTCCTATTGATATTTCTAGAACAAAAAATTGAAAGATATATAGTTATATATGAATTCAAAAATAAAAAAGATTAAAGTATTTGTAGAACCCAGTATACCTGCACCACGAATACATCTATTGCCAAGACAACACTCTGACCAGGAGATATACCCTGGTAGTAAGGCACTGCTGAGGTTGTGAGAGCTTTTGCAACTAGAACTCCAACAGTGGCTTGCATGCCTAAAATTGTAGCACCCATCCCAAGAAGGTTCACAACTATACCATTCTTCAAACTTTTCACCACTTCAACCCGAGGGGGTGCCTGAAAGCATACAACCTCCAAGATTAGAATATAGAAACTCCATGACCAACGATTCTCAAAAGAATGAGGTCTAGATCAATCATTATTACACATGCTTCACAAAATGTTGTAGAAAAATCTCACAAAAGAACAAAACCATGAATCTTAGTCATTAGCATTTAAAAACTAAATAAATGAATCCTATCATTCTAATGAAAACCTGTTCCAATTCCTGGAGCTTTTTAAAATATAGTGATAGTAGGGATAACTCGAGATAAAGGTTACTGAGTGTACAGGTGGAATTAAGATTTTAAGACATTGCCTGTTGTATATTATTATGTTTCTTGTAGTATGATAGTAAATCAGCATAACTGACAAGACGTGACCTAATTCAAAAAAATTAAACACATGACCAGGTCACTACTTCTAAACACATTAAAAGAATCTGACAGATGTATTACCTATCAAATGACATGGATAAAAACTATTTTTTATTTGACTTGGTGTTCTTACAAGTTTGAAATTGGTCCCCTCTAAAATAACCTATGCCAACTTTCCAGGTTTGAAAGTGGGTCCTGCACCTCCCTGGTACAGGATTGGCCAACTACTCTACAGAAGTTGGTTTTATTGATAGACTTCAATAACTACAAATTGTAGACAGGCCAGAAAAAACCCAAATAAGAAAAGTGTTGAACCACAACTGTGCTTATATGATCAGAAATAGTTGTTAGATTCATAAGAAGAAAATCTTGAAGAAGATGGGCAATTAAAAAGTAAATACTACCAGGTTACAACCAACTATTGATGTGATAGTTGCATATCCAATTTATATATCAGCTTTCGTTAAGTTCACAGCCAATATTGCCATTTTTTGGAGTTAAATATAATGTATCTGAAAATGTTTTAGAAAAATTAGCTTGAATATTGCATATAAATGTGTGTATAATATATTTCATACTGGGTCATTTTATTTCACACGTTAAGAAGGGTGATAAGTGATAACCTCATATAATACAAGTATAAAGCTAAATGAACTGCAAGCCTTTGCTGCTCCATATAGTACTATTGACACATGACACTGCCTGGTGTAACCTATAATCGAGCTTCAAGCCATATTCCATGGACTTCACGAAGCTATCATCATTATAAATCTTTACTTAGGCAAATCAAGCCCCAGTATAGAGAAATCAAATAAAAATTATGCTTTAAATTTTTATATCAATTATTAGATGCACCAAGATAGTAAGCTAAGCCGTGGTTGTGGTTGCAAGCTGTGACTGGTCTTCCAGTCATGTCTCATACAGCTCATGATTCTTTAAGCATTGCAAGTCTCCTCTGGGGATTCAAAAATCTGATAGAGGAAAAGTCAACAAAGATCAGTTTGTACGTTTCTTGTGGCTGGCTACTAGGTTTAACAATCATCCTTCAACTCTGTGACACACTGATGAGTTCTACTCTGAATTTTTGCTATTAGAAAAATGGACTTATAAGTCAGAAATCTAAATGGATGAATCCCAGAAAAATGTCTGATGAGAGATAAAAATCTAACTTTTTTGAAAATGACAGGAAAACCAAACACATATCAAATATCTAAGTCTTTTTAAAATTAAATTACATAGAGAATAGATGAAGCAAACATAGAAATAGCAATAAGTAGATGTTGGGAAGTGTTGTCACCTTTGAAGGTTCTTTAGCAGTTCGTCGAAGATTTTCTGACAAGCGAATGTAACCAAATGACCAAAATACTGAAATAAATGCAGCAGCAATTCCACCAGCGGTTGCATAAAATGTGGCTGGTGACGTTATTTTCCCAGTGACAACTGCAGAAAATGATAAAATTGCAGCAGCCACAACAGTTGACACCAGCTGGCTCCAAAATCCCAAACTTCCCAACCTTTTAAAATGTCTAGCAGTGCTCTCTAATCTCTTTGCAACCTGAAGACTCCATAAATTACAACATCAATCAAATAATAACTTTTTTCTTGAGAACCAATTAGTAACCATGAAAACCACAAATTAGGAGAATCAACAGCACATGAAGCTTATCTAGAATCAAAACTGGAGAAGAAAATGAGAAGGACAGAGGACAGAATCCAATCTAAAAGACCCCCACAAATGCGAGGTCTAGGGAGTGTCTAATCGTACATGCTCCCAAACCCCACTTCTTCCCCAGCAAAACAGAGTATTTGGACCCGGATCACAAAACTAAATCGAGAAACAGAACGGCAGACACCACCTGTGCGAGCTTGGCCTTCTCCGAATCTCCGTTGCCGTTGGAACCGGAAGGCTCGTGCGGGGAAAACGCTCGGGCTACGGCGCGAACACTCTTCTCCTCCGCCCGGTGGAGAAGGAGGCGACTTGGAGGAGGAGTTGGGAGGTCGCGCACGGGGATCCGGTGGTTGTGGTGAGCGGTAAAAGGCGGGAGGAAGGGGGTGGAGGTGCGACGGGCGCAGAGGGCGGCGGGGGACGGGCGAAGGTGGCAGGGAGGTGAGATGCGGAGTAGCAAAGGCATCTGCATTTGGCCTTCGGTTCCACCGGCAGGGAGGGCGGCGGGGCTGGGTGGAGTTCGCAGCGGCGGAGGCGTATTTGCCGGGGCTGGTTCCGTGCGCCTCCCCACCCACCTCGAGCTCCGCCGGAGTAGGACTGCCGGGACTGGCTTTGATTTCCACAGATGAATCAATTGTAATTCTTATACTTAGGTTTCTTTTTTTCCTTTACCTCTAATTTTCAAGAATACCTGAGCTTCGTTGTAATATATATATATTTTAATTTATTTTTTTATTATTAAAATTATTTTTTTCTTTTTATTTTAAAATTATTTACCTAAAAATATTTGTATACTATGAAAATAAATGAAAAGAAAAAAAAGTTAAAAAAATTATTATTAAAATATTAAAAATTTAGAAATAAAAAATTTTATAATATCATTTGAACACCTTATAAAAATTTAAGAAAAATTATATTTAATTTTAAATAAATTTAAAATATTTTAAATTTTTATAATTTTAACACTAAAAAAAGTTAAAATTTTCTTTTTCTTAATTTCCAAGAAGTACAAATCCCCTACTAAAATCACTTTTTCCCAAATAAAAATCTTGTAAAATAAAAATTTTGAAATTTTTTAAATTTTTAGGTTTTTTTGTATTTTAAAAATGTAAAAAAAAATTTACTTTTATTATTATTATAAGTATATTTTTCTTTTCATCATTTCAAATATACATATGCACGGAAAATATAAAATTATTTTTTTTCTTAATTTTTTTTTCTTTTTCAGTAATCGTAAATTTTTTTCTATGATTTTAATATTTCAGATTTAAATTTCTATTAAAAAAAGTTCTCAATACTTGAAAACCAGCTAAGAACACCAAGTTAAATAAATTTTTTTATTATTATTTGGTAACCATTTTGGAAATTTTTCATCGTAACCCATGGTTATATACTAGTATTGATAAAACCTATCAAATCATATTATATTGACCATATCAAATTATACCATCCAAGAGTCAATAAACACAATGTAAATTTAACTTACGAAAAAAAATAGTAACGTCATTAAACAAATATACATGGCTGTATGATTTACAAAGAGATAAAATAGTATATTGAAAATAAATTTGATATATTAATTTTAAAAATTATAAAAAGGAATTATAAACACATGTATTTACATTTTTCTCATGTAAAAATATTATTATTTTTAAAATTTAATTAACAAAATAATGACGCTTTTAATTTTCATGTTGATAAAAAAAAACTTAGACTTTGTTTATTAATGAAGCTTTAACTTAATTTTAACCTTAATAATAATTAAAAATTAAAGTTAAAAATAATTTTACAAATAATGTTAAAATTATATAGTAAATCGTGACGTAAGAGTTTTTACAATGGTTATAACATACAAGAAGTCATGTGAAGGTATATTTGATAATAAAGTATTTTAACTTTAAATATCGTAAAAAGTTAGGTCTTGAAGTTAAACTTTATCGTAAATTATAAGAAAAAATTTATATATAACAATTTATATTAAGATAATGATAAAAGTTTACTAGAATTGTAACTAAAAAATTGTTAATAAATGAAACTTAAAGTTAAAGCTAAATTAATAAATATGACATTATTTTTCTTCTTATTACCACTAAAATAGAAATCTAATAATCATAAGAGCCTCTTTAAACTCTAAATATTTTGAAGTATATTTATGATTAACTTTTTTTAAAAAAAATTTAAAATTATTCGTAATATCATTATTATTATATAAATTTTAACGTATAAATTTTTATTATATAAATTATTATATAGTTTTAACTATATTTACAAAATCAATAATAACTTAACTCTTAAATTCAAATCTCTATTCAGTCTCTTATAAATTCATAACCTTATCTTTCACCCGTCAAAATGAACTTCGGCAGTTGCACACGGGTATATAATGGCCAAGCCCGCGGAAGACTTGTCCGATCGTCTCGTTTTCGCAGGGTCTGAAGCCCTCAGACGAGAAGCAGCGCCGCAGCGGCTTGACGGCGGCGACGATGACGGACGCGAGAGAGGTTGAGGCCGAGCAGGTAGTCAGCCCCTGGGAGGTGTCGGCGAAGGAAGGAGGCAAGATCGACTACGACAAGCTGATCGAGAAGTTCGGCTGTCAGCGTCTCGACCAGAGCCTCGTCGATCGCGTCGAGCGCCTCACCTCCCACCCCGCTCACGTCTTCCTCCGTCGTGGCGTCTTCTTCGCTCACAGGTATCTGCGAAATTCTCTTTCTCTCTCTCTCTCGCTCTCTCAAATGCTGCTCCTGCAGTCTCTCTTACTCTTTTTGGTGCTGGTCTCAATGTTTTGGTGCATTTTTGTAGGGATTTCAATGAGACACTGGATCTTTACGAGAGAGGGCAGAAGTTCTACCTTTACACTGGACGAGGCCCGTCGTCTGAGGCACTGCATTTGGGGCATCTGGTGCCGTTCATGTTCACCAAGTAATTTACGAGATTAAATTATTTTGTTTTTCTTCTCTTCTTTTCTTTTCAGGATCATGTTCATTGGAAAATTTTCTGTTGTTATAGTTTGATCCTTGATAACGGTGCTATTGGTTGAATCATGCAATTTTTTTCTCGCTCAGAAAGAGTTGTAAGTGTGGACACGTAACAGCGACATCTAGCTTAGCACTTTAGGCCCTTTGAAAATTCGCTAAAACGATAGTAGTTTCTCATAGGCTGTTTGAAGATGAATAGTTTAAACACGACATCATAATTTCTCAGATGGTAGTTTCTCACAGACTGCGTCATTATATGTTTGACTGAAACATGGGCATTTAAACAGGCATGTAATGAAAACACGGGACGACGCTTAAAATTTTGAAATGAATATTCAATAAACATATATAACATCCATAAAACATATCTCCAAAATTCCGCCTTGGATCACTTGATTTTAATTTAACAATAATGGAATTAATCAAAAAACCTTGTTACACATTTAATAACCATAGAAAATATCAAAAATTAGACCAAAAAATTAACAATATCAAACAATCGCAAACAACAGCAGAACGAAGAGAACGTGATCATATAAATAATATCAACAGTGAGAATGTCATCAAGCTAGCAAAAAAGGAAAGAACAGCAGTACAATTATTGTCAATGATTTATACCAATAAATGTGTCAATTCTATTTTCTATCTGTGATTTATACCATAAAAAGATCTGGATTGAACAATTTAATACTTAAAAAAGGGAAACACATAAAGAAAAACAGTGATGACCCGAGAGAGAAAGGAGATATGTAACATGATTTACCAAACCGTTATGCCCTGAGAAAAAGGAGATACATGACAGAGGAAAATGTGTTTGCTAGCTTTTTTAAGAACTTAACTTGGGTATATGGATGCTCTTATAGCATTTGAACATTTGGATCCATCATTTTTTAAACGTGTTACACAGCCATGTCATGATCAAAACACATCCATGTAAATCCCTTGCATGGCCGTGCCAAACCATCTACAAGGAATCTAACACACTAATTCTTCCTAATATGAAATGTTCTCATCAATTACACACGTAATTTCCATTTAGATAGCTGTGCCATTAGAATGGATAGAGCATAATATTGACTAGTTAAATAAGAGATTTTGAGAAAAACAAGAAGATATTTATTCAGCCAGTCAAGATTACTAGATTTATCAAAATGTTTCTTCTCAAGACAAAATCCTCTCTTATGTCCTTTAAAGAACCCAAAGAAATATCAGAGTTCTGAGTTGCACTGCCTTAGAACAGTAAGAATCTCTTGAATATTTGTGGAAAGAAAATTAAAGGTCTTGTTTGTTTTGCACTTAGACTATAGAAAGTCAGAGATAATAATCTCAAAAAAATCTCACAGCATCCGGGCTTTTTCTCCTTTCACAAATCTCTTTTTCTTTATTTTTTTGGTCTAAATGTTCTATCAAATTTTTTTGTTTTTTTTCTCTATATCAATTGGTGATCACACTGTTGGGGTCATTTACCTTATTCATGCAATTTTCTATAGGATCTGAAAGTTGCAAAATATATTTTTGGTCTGCTTTGTTGATATGATCTCACCTGTGAAATTGTGTACTAAACGTATCTCTTATTGCAGATACTTGCAGGATGCCTTTAAGGTTCCACTTGTTATACAACTGACTGATGATGAGAAGTGTATGTGGAAGAACCTTACAGTTGAGGAGAGCAAAAGACTTGCTCGTGAAAATGCCAAGGACATCATTGCTTGTGGTTTTGATATTACTAGAACTTTCATATTCTCAGATTTTAATTATGTTGGTGGGTGAGTTTATATTTTCTTCCCTCTTGTCTCTTTTAATAAGGCATTTTCAAAGGATGGAGTTTCCTTTTCCACTTAAGACAGAGTTTGCATTATGAGGTTCAATTTTTTATATTTTCTTTCCTTTTCTGTCGAAGAAAGGATTGCCTCCCTGTTCCCTATCACATATTTCTGATTGGTAGATTATGTCCTGCCCTAGATCTATGTTTAATTCAGTAATAAATAATAAGAAATGACTCCAGAAACAAAGTATAGGTTTAACTTGTAGTGTTTAAATAATAATAAATATGTCCATCTCATATTTGATGAGATGGACTATTGTTAAAACAGGATATGGTTTTGTGTTTGCAATGGAAAACACGTACATAAATGAACTTAACGAGAAAACTCTAACCAATGTATATCTTACTCTACTTTCTTTTGATTATCATATTTAGTTTTGAACTAGACTGTCTTTCTAACCAATAACGTGATTTTCTGCTTTCCTTTCTTACAGTGCTTTCTATGAGAATATGGTTAGAGTATCAAAATGTGTAACTTTTAATAAGGTGGTCCCTCTTCAAAATGTTGATTAGTTTACTATTTTCTGACCGGCCCCTATTACATTATATACTGTTGTTGATAATATGGTTATGGTATAGCGTAGGTTGTAGGAATATTTGGCTTCACTCATGAAGATCATATTGGAAAAATTAGCTTTCCACCTGTGCAGGTAGCTTTCAAGAGATTGTCCTATTGGTTCATGCATTATTGTTGATGTCATCCAATGCTTAAATGCATGCTTTACTTGAAAAGCAATCTAACCAGTCCTTTCTTGCAGGCAGTCCCATCTTTCCCTAGTTCGTTTCCACACTTGTTTTCAGGCATGAAGAACCTTCGCTGTCTAATACCATGTGCTATTGATCAGGTGTGTTAGTGATATGAAGTCTGAGATTTTTGCTGCATGATTATAGGGTGATATGAGAGGGGGTAGTCAGGGGCTTGTAGCTGTGGGAATAGTCTGGGTACATGGATCATTTCCATTCTTTCCATTTATTTGTATAGCATGGAGTGATTGGTATGCTGTAGCTTATGATAAATTTGACTACTTGAGTTATATGTCATTGTGTTCTCTCTCTCAATTCAGCATTGGTTTTGCATGTTAGCTTCCATTTATCTTTTGTGTTTGCATGTTCACATTTTGGGATCTGTTGTATTTTTAATATGACAATGTTAACTGGAATTTAGAATGGAATCCATTTTATCTCGTTATATTCCTTTAATGTCACATTTTTTGTTCATAATTCCAGGACCCATATTTCAGGATGACAAGGGATGTTGCTCCTCGGATAGGCTATCAAAAGCCTTCGTTGATTGAATCATCATTTTTTCCTGCTCTTCAGGTGGACGTCATAACTTATTATCCATTTCCCTTAGTGCATTGATTCATGCATGATGTGTTTTTATTTTGGTGTAACATCAATAAATGTTGTAATAATTTAAACCCGGAGGTGCTGTTTATGACTTCTAAAAAGCTGTATTAAGATTCAAGTTTGTGGTGTTCTACCTATACAAAATTATTTGATTTTTGTGCCTAGGCGTTTGCTTTTGTGTATTAACAACCTTGACATTAGAAAAAATAAAAATGTCGCATTTCTGCTTTTATGAAATTTATTGCTTCATTGATCATGAGTTTGACATTTGGTTCTTTTAGTGGACAATTGAGTAATTTGAATTTTGAAGATTGCATGTAAAATTGTAAATTTAAATTATTAATGATAATAATTTCATTTTAACTAATCAAAATTATTTTATACACCATGTTATTTAATGGGTCTTTAGCTTGATTTTGGTAAAAAAATCAATCAGAAAATCTTCAAAAAATAATTTCTTGGTTTTTTTGCTTTATTTTTTTTAAATTTTCGAGGGATGTCACTGCCTCACTGGGGCTATTTTTATTGATATTGTATTTTGAATTTTTTAAGTGCAGATGCTATGTTTACGTGTAGAATATAGAGCATCATGATTTAGGAAAATGAGGCGACCTCATTAGATCCCGTCCCCCCACATGGACATACACATTAATATGAGCACCCAAGGCTGATGCTTGGGTGCCTCAATATTTTATATGTAAAACATAGAGTTCTATATTTTAGGAAAATGCGGCAACATCAATATGCAGGCACACATCAATATGAGCACCCAATATGTGCACCCAAGATTGATGCCTGGTTCCCTCAATAATCTTGGTTTTAACCACTTAGAGACAGCTGCCTGAACTGTTACGCCCATTGATCTATTATGTGTGATGTCTTATCCTTTCTGTTTTTAGATACATTTCAAATACTTATTGAGCAAGTGCTTTTAATTTTGCACCATTCAGGGAGAGACTGGAAAGATGTCTGCAAGTGATGCTAATTCTGCAATATATGTAACCGATTCAGCTAAAGGCATCAAAAATAAGGTCTGTTTCTCAACTTACATGCAACTGTGCCACATATATTGGTCAAAATCTTAAATTGTTTCCTCTGAAGTAAATGCAATGATCATCAATGGCACAACCAAATTTGCTACCCAATTTTCTAATTTATCCTGTCTTTCGATTATTCTTATGAAATGATGGATTCCCATTACTAACATTCCCAGTAATTCATTTTTCTAATTTATTTAAATCATTTCACACCTCAATTATTATGTTGTTGACAAGTTATTTTCTGGTCTCAATTTATTTTATCATATTCTATATTGGAGTTACTTTGATAGATCTTCTGTGCTTAGACATCATTCTTATGATCACTGTTAAATAAGTTAAAGTTCACCACTTCAAAAAAAACTTCGAATTTATCCTGAAAAATATTCCAAAAAGTAAAGTTCATCAAATCATGAATTCAAAATGCAAAACCAGCCACTTGGGTAAATTAGTTAGGTCAATTTTTTTACCGAAGTCATGGTTCAACTACAAGAAAACAAATCAATGACTCACATCATCTGATGGTCTCTTTTTAAATAGGATGTTTAGGGAAAAAATATGTGATGATCTAGTGGTTTTCTCAAACTAAATTAATAGAAATAAGATTAATTTGTCAAATCTCAACTTAATCATACTCATCATTGAAAAAGTCGTCAATCAAACAGTTGAATGTTTGCCACCAAATCATGTCAAAAAGGAAAAACAATGCACTCAGACGGGTAGCACGGAAGTGACAGTTTGGTGTAGCATGTTATTGTTACCATGATACATATTGGGTCTGTTTGGAACGTTGAATTGGATTATAGAATGTGAGATTATGGGATTATGTATATAATTGGTTCGATTTTCACAATCTGAAATAAATGATTTTTATGTGACAAATTTTGTGAAAAACCAATGGGATTGTGTACACTAATCTTATAAGAGAATTCCTACAATTTTCTTAACCAGAAATTTCATTGATTATAGGATTGTAAAGTAGATTATGAATTTTTATTCCTATAATTTACTTGAGTATAATCTCATATTAAAATGATTTTTTATGGATGTAAATAGCATCTCAAAATCATGGTAATGATGATTATCTTGTAAAATGCATATGATGTTGAATTGCATAACTTGAATGTCTTATAATTTTTAACCAAATGCAACCATAATCAATAGAAAAATAACATGCTGTCATGTTTGTGAATGGATTATGAATTGAAATTTTGTCAGAAAATAGCCATCCATTAACTCTGGCTTGCAGGTCAACAGGTATGCCTTTTCAGGTGGACAAGACTCCATAGAGAACCACAGAAAATATGGAGCAAATCTTGAGGTATGGGTTTCTTCAATTCTTCTGTTTGCCTTGTTATATTATTTAAGCAAGCACGAAAGTTGTCAGAAAAAGTTATTATCCTTGCTTTTTCGTTTGTTCCATTATTTGAAGAGAGGAAATTATTCTATGCTTTTCCTTTTTGCCATTATAAAAAAGATAAATCTATTGCGTGAGGCTTCTACTAATGTGGAGTCTTAAGGAGAGTTCAATTATACGTAGCTTTATCTCCATAAATTGATAGGTTATTTTCTAAGATTTGAATACGAGACCTTGTAGGTTATAATGGAGCAACCTTATTGTCGTGTTAGCCCAAGGCCCTTACTGTTGGTCCAAGGTCCATCCTCTTCTTTTGTTCTATTATCTAAAGACTTCAATTTGGTATGGTTCTGTGGTATTCAGCCAGTGAGTTTAAGTTAGAAATTACTTTAGATAACAATCCTTTTCCTTTCTATGAGGGTGCTTGTATCAAGGAGATCAAAGGAAAGGAAAATTTGTAGCTAGTGTGAAACCAAGGCAAAACCAAAAAATGAAACCATGAAATTTTATTTTCATTTGACTAAGACAATGTGATTCTGAAGGAGGGTTTGTACATTTGGAATTTTTGGAAAATGAATTTATGGGAAAGACATTTCTCATTGACCAAAAATTTAATAGTATTTGTGTAGTCAAGAAATCATGGAAAATTGATTTTCCAACGTTACCCATTTTCATACAATTTTCGTACCAAACATTCAGACCCCCTTATGAATAGACAGGAAAGGGGATTCTCGTAAACACCCAAATTTTGAAATTCCTCTGATTTCTCATACATGCACAAACAAACCTTATTTTATTTTTGTAATTTCTCGTCATATCCCTTTATTTTCATTTCTCATCAATTCCTAAATTCCCATCATTTTTTTCCGTCATTTCTGAAAGTGCAAACAGGCCTTGAATGTTAAGAAAGGGAAATAAATTTCACCTCAAATATTACCTTAACGGATTGGGAAAATGCAAGAAAGCAATATAAGCTTTTTTATCAAAAGGGAAGGTATTTTATTTCTCACTGGTTCTCTCTGACTTAAAGTGTACAATCCCTTAATATGTCGACGTAGAGCGTTTTTCACACTTTGACCATTTGGTGATAAAATCTGTAATGTCTGGACTCAGGCTTCCGATCACATGGTTGTTTTGGTTACACCAGAATCTTCAGGGACGTTGTTTGGCCACTTGTACTATACCATGATATGAGGATTCCTTTCATATTGCACTTGCTTATTTTCTTTGCTTTGATGCACTATGTAGGCATGATAAAGAGCCATAGGTGTTGGTTAGAGTTTTACATATTTTATGAAGTTTAGATCAAGCCAGAGACCGCACGCACAAGTAGATGCCAAAATACTTTCTGATTGTTTTCGTTGGTGAGAAATACATCTTATTGGTAATGACTCCACCTAACCTATATCGATGATCTCAATGAAGCCGTCTTCAATTTCTTTCCATAAATACACTTGAATAAAATTTAATTTAATTTCATAAGCTTGAGATAAGAAGAGGGGTGACTATGGATAGGGAGGAAAATCAATTGTTACAGAAATATTTCCATCTTTTGGAAGTTATTGGACTGGAAATTGCAATAGAAACATAAACCACCTTAAATATTACTTATCCTTTTTTTGGCAATTATTATATTAAGATAATCTTACTGTATTAATGGAGTTTTGAACTTGAGACCATAAGTTTTAATAAAAGATCTTTCAACCATTAGGATATCATTTTAATGATCAATATTACTTATCCTATTTCAGCAAAAAAATTTGGATCCAGAAACAAATCTTAACCACTCACTACATTGAACTCGTCTTTGTTCTCACTATGAAAGCTAATATTTAAATTTAGCTACATGCTTGCTGCCGTTCAAGTTTGAATTTTTTTTTTCTTAACTATTTAATAACAGAGAATTTAAAATTAATTTTATAATATAACAGAGACTTACTACAGTGATTCAAAATTACTTAATTTAACAAAACATTAATGATAGAGACAGATGGGAAGGACTTTGGTCGACTCCACATGATGTGGTTAAAGCATTGATTGATGTTGTCATTGTTAATAACATAATTAACTTTCACTTGTGCTTGGGGCATCTTTCAGGTTGACATACCCATCAAATACCTTGGTTTCTTTCTAGACGATGATGCTGAGCTAGAGCACATTAAAAAGGTTACTTTGAACACCTTCTATTCATTCATATCTTCTTCGAAGTAGCGTTTCATTTTTCTTGCACCAGCAGAGGCTCGTGATCTTTAATCTCATGTGACATGAGGCTTTATTTCCTTTTATTTTCGACGAGCAACTTTCCAGGAATACGGTGCTGGCCGAATGTTGACTGGCGAGGTCAAGAAGCGTCTTATCGAAGTCCTGTCGGAATTGGTGGAGAGACATCAAAGAGCTCGTGCCGCTGTTACCGATGAGGTAGGCTGCTTATTACCGATGTACAATTTTGAATCTCTTCGTAGCTTTTGCATGAAAACATTATCCTGTCATTTGCATGATGTACGTTGTATGCAATATGCGAAAGCCGCAGGGGAGTTGGGGTCCATCCTCTGCAAAAGTTCCATGGCCATTAGAAATGCCTGTATACATTAGGCGCGTGGTCGCGACAGTGCTTTCCTTTAATAGGTTGCTAATGGTGTTTTTAAATTGATAAGAAAATGTAGACGACAGGACTTCAACTCTGATAAGGAATATGTAACTACACAATTTTAATCAAATCAACTAACATAAAATTGGTTAAATTGTCCATGATGGTTGTATGCTTGTAGCATGGATGCTTACTCTGCACGCACATCACATGCTTAAATGGGCGCATTATTGCTTGTAAACACGTTTGGCTAGTTGTATAGACTGAACAAAGTTCATGCACTGAAGCAGAAGTATTTGTATTTGAACTCCAGGTAATACTTTAGGATCATGTGAAATAAATGTTTGGCTAGTAGTATTAGACAGACACCATTTGTTAATCATTGATTAGTCTTGAATGTAAAGCCATCATCTTTTCTTTTCTTTTTTTGAAGCCATCATCTTAAAATATGATGAATAAGATAGAAGTTACGTTAATTGAAGCTAATATAAAAAATTGTTTTAGATGACTTCATCATATTGGATATCAAGGGATGTATCAACTAACAGAGTATTTTTTTTTAACTAACAGTAATTAATTAGAGTAGAAGAAGGTAAAAGGATTTTAAAAATTTTAAAATTACTTGGTTAAAAAAGTTGGAAAAAAATTAAAATTTATGTAGTTTAATTAAAGATTTGATAAAAATAGAAATACATGAAGGAACAAAATTCATATGGTCGGGGCTTTATGTAGTGAATTATTGTCATGTAACAAGCCATCAGCCTATGTTTCATTTTCTCTGGGGTGTACGGTTCCTTCAGAAAACTCCAAGTTTGTCGTGTGTGTTCACGGTTTTTGATTGATAGAATCATGGTCAGCTGGTAAAACAGAAATTTGGATGAGATACCATGTAGTGTTTTGTATCTCTGACATTTTATTTTTTGACGATCATTTTTTAGATGGTTGATGCATTCATGGCTGTCAGACCTCTTCCAAACATGTTCTCCTGAAAGTAAGATTAGACTACACAAGTCTGATGCGCCATACCGGTCCTTCTAGGTCTCTCCGCATTAGTTTTGAGGGAAAAAATCTACATTGTTTTGAGTGTGAATTTTTGTAAAATCATATTTTCCTTTGTTTAAGTTATATAACCACGATTTCTACATGTACTTGTAAACCGATGCCAATCTGAGCAACTCTTCGATTTGACTATTCTACCGATGAATCTTCTAATATCTACATGTGTTTGGGGCCTTCGTTGTCTGAAGTAAATGCCCTGCTTTTATTTATTTTTCTCCTCTTCTTTGCATACATAATGATCTATCATACATGCAGATGATTATATTTATGTAGATTAGGTTTCTGACTAATGAAGAAACTTAGATACCATGAGCCGAGAAACATGGGTAAATTCCTAATTCAAGTTTGGAGGCTTAGACAAAACTAGATCTAGTTCATCTAAGGAAAGTTTATTCAAAAGATTAGCGTTTCAAGGGTAGAGAGCTTCACACAAATTTTTCTTTTTATTTTTTTTCTGTGAGATTCGTTTGTTGCTACATTTTTTTTTGATTTTCTGATTTTGTTATTTACAAATATACAAGTATTATTGCAAAAATATTCCTATCAGAATAAATAAATAAATTCCTCAATCATCTATAGATAACCTTAATGGACAACTATTTTGATGAATTTCCTATGTTTATCATATCCTAGCAAGCATCACACTATATTCTTGTTCTGAAAAATTGGCGTTCCAAATAGAAACTCTTCTGTCAATTTTTATAATTTTTTAAAAGAAATTGTTCATAATTGACAAAATTAGTATAAGAAGCTATCGTTTCTTTTAATAACCTCAAACAATGTTTAACGTTGAGGGAAACGGTGGGCGCATTCCCAAGCCTTCCCTTCAACGAAATGAAAACCTCCTAATAGTGGAGCAGGTCACGTTTAAATAAAACAGTGGAAATTAAACATTGTTTGGATCAGGAACTCAAATGTTATAAAAAAGATTTAAATGGGTGTTTTTAAAGTTGGTATAAAAAATGAACAAATATAAAAATATTTACAAAAATACAAATATCACACTCATCAAAGTGATTGAATAACATAAATTATAATTCAATTACATGCAATACAATTTCAAAAAGATATTTTTATTATGCAATTGTCATGCAAGAAAAAATTCTTAAATCGAAAATATAAATAACTATATAAAAATACAATTTTAATTATAAACAACAATTTACATATTAAAATAGAGAAACTATATCAATGAAAGTAACTCAAAAGATCTAAAACATTAAAAAGCAACCATTTAAAAAACCAAAAAAAAGAAACAATCTAAAATTTACACAGCAAATGGGAAAAAAGACGGTTTGAATGATAAAATGGCCGTTTCTCAAATTATTTTTCCCAATTTTTCTAAAAAACGAAACTGATCTAAGATTAAAATGTTTAAACAACGTTAAAACGTCCATTTTTTGTTTTTACAATAAAGGAACTTACTGTGTCTTAATTGTGTTTTTATAATCAACATGATTTGTGCACGGCACATTTAGTACACAAAACACAACACAAACTAATGTTGTGGAACCTATCCAAGTCTAGATTCAATTCTGTGTAAAGAAGAGTTGGTGCACTTTGATCGCAATAAATCAATGGCATTTAGATAACATACTTCAACAATTATAAAGAAGGCAATGGGTAATTCATATTGTTTCAATGGGTAAATCAACGTTAAAACGTCCATCCAGTAAATATGTTTCAAGGTAAATTATAGTTTACCTCCACAAATAATTTAGTAAATATGTTTTAACTTCATTTTGTTTACCACATGTCCACTCAGCTATGGTAAATTAAAACGTGCATCTTATTGGATAACATTGAATTTTTAACTTGATATGTGACCATTTTGCCTTGATTTCAAAGAATCCTTTCTTATCCAACAAAACATCCAAAAAATTATTGAAAAATTCGAAGTACACTTCAGACAAGGCAGAAGGATTTTGACCGACGAAAATGGCTGAGGGGGATGTGTTATAACGAAACTAAGCTTAAAATAATGAAGTCAATGTTTCTAGTAAGAGAAGTAAATTGTAATTTACCCGTAGTTTTATGCAACCCAATTGAAATGGCATGATCAAGTGTAAGGCATCTTCAATTCCATAAATTTTCCAATCCCTTTGAAAAATATAATGTCACATCCTGCTCTCTATTTCCTCTTGTTGTGCAATCTCAATCCCTGTGCTTTATGTTCATGGAAGTACACACCCCTACAATAAATCAAGTACCAAGTCAATAGAACCATACACGTGCCTCCCAGTTTGCAGGGCTCTTGAGGCATTTGCTTAAAGAAAAAGGGAAGTCAGCTCGACTTGGAAATAAATGCATTTTAAAGTCCATATACTGAATTTCAGATTTATTTTTAGAATTACATGTACTTTTGAGTTTTGAGTAAAAACAAATATTTTTACATTGAAAGTGTGAGTGCAACTAGTATTTCACTTTAGCGGGAGAAAACAAAAATTCAAACCGAAATAAAAACATTACCATTATCAAAAAAAAAAAATTCCTCAATCCCCAACGCAAATTGCTATGGGCTCGTTTGTTTGAAACTCTAGCTCCATGTGGGAGTTGTACTTTTGTAATTTTAAATTGAAGTTGTAGAAACAACTCAAATTTGAAATTACAAAATTACAACTCTCATGTGAAGTTAGAGTTGCTAGAGCTTCAAACAAACAAACCCTAAGACTAATAGTCAATGGAGAGGAATGACATGATCAGCTGAATTTCTTCTTGGTAAAATCATGCAAAAATAAGCACAGATGCATGGAATGAAAACATTGGGATTGATTAGATGGAATTTGTGTTGGCTCACCTCTTCATATAACGACCAGTTCGATGCTTTTTGCTTTTGCCTTCCATTACCACTAACAAGACCTATCATTAATAATTAATAGCATGTTGAAAATGCCCGTGCATTTCAAGGGAAATCCTTAATCCAACAGCTGGGCCAACTACTGACAGCCATGACACCAAATATTGCTTAGCTTCATGGACCCCTGACTCTGCACCACCAAGCAGTAGCTTCATCCATTCACTGGTTCCACAGGGATGCAACATGTACCAAGGCCGGTGCAAGAAAGGATGTTCCTATCACAAAAAAGTTTTTGGTTAATGTAAAAATAGCAAAAAATTGATGCATATTTCCTAACAGCGTGTTTTCATTTAAATTAGCACAGTACCAGTTCTATGAAGGTAATGGAAATTATTAATAAAGGTTCACTTTTTAGGGCAAAAAGAAAACATATGAATGTTGATCCACAACAAAACTTGAACTGGGAGTAGAACACATTTGTGGTTCCCATCCACAAAAGCAGAGTTTGTTGAAGAAATTTGTAGATGCGTGTCATGTTATGTTTCCTGATCATTATGAGAATCCAACAACATTTTTCCCTTAACCATATACCATATCACTCCGCAAATTTTGTAGTTAAATCCTCAAAATCACAATTCCCAATGAAGATGCTGTGATCATACAATCATAAAACTAAATGTTGTCAATATCACAACCAACATTCTTCCTATCAAGATATACCTGTAAATTGGAAACTAAAGAAGGATTGAAAAGAGGAAAAACCTCTTGAGTTATATATGTCCACTTTGATTCCTTAAGAATCATAGAAGAGTGAAGAGGGAGGTCATCTTCAATCTGGCTCATATTCAGAGGTTGCCCACCTGCAAGAAAGCAATCAAACTTGAATATTGTTCATGTTTTAGGAATGCACGGAATAATAAATTGTCCAGAAAAGACTACCGTATTTGTATCCACGGAAATATAGCACAGGGACCCTATAAGAAAAGCTGTATATTATGTGGAAATCATATACATGCAGGTGATCATTCTCATCCAGAACCTAGCAATTACAAAATAATTAATCAACATACAAGAATGGATGGAGTGGTGAGTGGCGACACACCCAATTGTAGTGAGACAAGGAGAAAAAAGATACAAAACAATGAGCATAAAGAAACCAAGAAAATGGAAAAAATTCAATGGTCTTTGAAGGGCTATTACTTGTGCTATACTCAACGAACAATTTCTAGTTATCTAATATTACTGAGAAATTTGACATGAGAACGTCAACAGCTTATAGCATGCATACTGAATCATAATACTGCTATTATTATGATTTCTTATGAGAACAAAAATGATGTATCCCAGTTTAAAAATTTCCAAATAAAAAATGCTGTAGGAATTCCAGAATTCAGATCAATGAGTATCACTGGAACTGAATTCTGAATCAGAAACTATCGTTCTTCATAATTTGAAAGAAACACTCGAGGGAAGCCACTGAGCAACGTCAAGTTTCCTTAATATAAGGGAAGAAAAAGCATCGCATAGGAAGGGAACTCAAAAGTATTCCTCAACTGCAATGATCTTCCCAAACATGGCCCTAACATTCACGTTGGGTTCCTTCTCCAAAGAACCGACTGACCTATAAATGTCATTCATCAAGAATAGCCAGATAACACAATACATATCAGAAGATCAAGTGAACTAAAGTTGTTAGAGATTGCATCTGAAATCTAGTAACTGATTTTCAAAAAAAGAAAAATCTAGTAAACTGATAGTTCAAATGACCGATAGCGAATACATCTGAAACATACACGACTGGTGTCATCATCGATCTCCTCTTCGCTAGCGGAGGAACCCTGCAAAACAAAGAACATGAAGAAGGGCAAGCAAACATCCATAGCATAAGAAGTCAGAATGAGTTCTCAAACTCCACGATCTTCACGTCGCACACAAGCAGACGACCTTGTCTTCTTTGAAGAAGTAGACATTATCCAGAGACAGATAACCCGCAATCTGCGACGAAACAGCTAACGAAAGGACATCACACGATAAATCGCGTTGTACGAACTGGATCGGGAAAGGAACTCACGGCAGAGGCTGGAGATGGGGAAGCCGGCCTGGGAGGACGAATCCAGGACCAGGGAGGCAGGCTTGGGCTTGTCTTCTCCCATCTTTGTGCTAGGGCTTCTGATGCAAGCCGGAACTCCTCCGGGAGGAGAGTTCCTTCGGATCCGCGTCGGATCGCCGTGCTCGCTACTTGCATCGTTGTGCGTTCCTCATTCCTCGCGTCGACGGCGGCGAGCAGGGGGAAGGGGAAGAGCAGGCGAGGGAGGTCGGCAGGGGTTGGGGGAGCCCGGTGAGGGGGAAAAGAGGCGGGAGAGAAGGGAGATCCAGCGAACAGGTATTTATAGCAGTTCAGAAAACCATAAAATATTTTTTAATAAATTAATTTTATATTTAAAATAAAATATTTAATATTTAAAAAAACATATTCTAAATATAAAATTTATTTATAAATTTATCAAAATTTTAATATGATTAATAATTTTAATTTTTTCGTCCAAATTTTTTTTTTCTTACATTTATTTTCTTGCCCTCATTTCGTTATTTGTTTTGCTTTTAGATTATCCTCTCCTCTGTTACTTGCATTGTATTTATCTTTTATTTCTTGTAAAAAAGAAATAAATGTTTTAACCATTTATTTTATCGCTTACTCAGTAAACTATTTTCAAACTATACATTCAACAAATTACATTATTGAATAAATACTTATGTAATAAGCATTTCCAAAAATTGCTTGAGGAAGAATTTGTGAACTTAAACCTTATTTAAAGTCAATTACAATTGATTCTTAAAATTATTTTTAACATCATTATTATTATACAAATTTTAATATATAAATTTTTATTATTTTAATTACTATATAAATTTAATTTTATTCATAAAATTAACTTCAATTTTAACTTTATCAAACTTCGACAAAAACTAATCTTAAACAAGACATTAGAAATGAATGGAAATCAGCAAAAAAAAGAAAACATTTTTCATTCAGTAAAAAATGTTTAAAAGTTATTTGTACATATTTCAACTAGAAAACAAATTCCTTTGCTTCCCATTAAAAACTTCAATTTTTTTCCTTTCCAAATTAAAAAGAGTGATTAAAAAGCCTTCCTTATTTTCTACACATGAACCAATACCTTGTTGAAATAAAAGGAAAACTTAAATCTAACTTCATTTTTCTTTATTTTCCTTCAACTATAATTTTCATTTTCTTTCATCTACTTGACAAAAACACCCACTATATAATCCACAACCTACGACTTTGAACTTTCAAATGAAATAAACAAGAACAATGTTAATGTTTTCAGACATTTCCTTTCTCCAGTCGATTATATAATGGAGGGAAAAAAAAAAGGAAGAATGAAAAACCACCGAGTCAATCTCATGGATAAGATTTATTTGCCATTTCTACTGATAACAAAAGTCATCAATTTATTTGATTCCATGCACATGGAATCAAAGTAACATTGGCCGAACCTGCCATGCATTATAACATTGCTGAAGATCTCCGCAGAAAAGTCTTGCCATATTCATGCAAATTGAAATCTTGGCTAGAAAGAATGATCAGAATATACAACTGACCACTTCCATTCAAAAACAAGGTGGGATGAAGTTGTAGCAGCAAGTGTTGCCTTCCATTCCATCCTGTTTACATGCAAGAAAAAGGTAAACTTTGAAGTTATTTTTCCCAGTAGTGGAGATGCCGAACCTACATGTTTGCTCAATGCGGTTTCTTCAATTCCTCTCCAAGAATAGAAGTTCTGACAATATGGAAAGCGTGGGCACTTATAATACAACGTCTAACATATTGCACACCAGACACTGGATGTACAACGCAGTTATGTTAAATCTTGCCTCCATGCAGAATGTTGGGGTAGCTTTACAACCATTGTTAAGGTGCTCTTCATATACTTCTGCAAGTCGACATCGGAACACATTCAAATTTACCTGATAAATTTCATTGCAGAAACTAATCATAAGAGAATATTTGAAGTTCAATGGCTTGAAATTCTTTGGGTACGGAAAAATAAAATCTAGTTAAAGAGATTTTATATTTGGTAAAACACCTTATCACCCTCTATGTCAAGCTGGAAGTTGCAACGAGTGCAGCAAATAAGATGATGGCTTTCACGCAACTCCCCCTGCTTGCAGACTGGGCACCAAACTCGGCTAATCTGAGAGTGGGAAAACACAAGAAACAATGACAAGGAACAACCATAGAAGGACAAACTGAAATTTTAAGAATGCAAATTGTAATTACGAAGAAATCTTCACTAAACAGAAAGGGAACATATTCAAGAGCAAATGCATTATAAAACGTGCAACCGTCCAAGGATGTACCACTTCCCACCAAAGCAAACAAATAAATTATGGGGCCAACTGTACAGGGCAAACAAAATGGTCGAAACCAATATGCCCCTACATTTAAGAGCTCAATTAGTAATGAAAATAAGCTAGTACTTCAGAAAAGATTGTAGATTTTTAGATTGCGTTTAGAATTAAAATTACAATTACAAGTTTTCAGAAAATCTAACTTATTGAAAAGCGGTACTGTTTATAACATTTTGGTGGTTTGCTTATAAATACAAAAAAAATTATAATAACAGTTTTGACAATACAAGACGATGTTTTCAAAACTTTTCAGAAGCTCTCTCACATCAATTCCTTGAAAAGCACAAAATTTGGATTGAAATGTAGGAGCCTTGTTTCCGAAAAAACTGAATCCACATGAAATGTTTAGAACGTGCTTTAGAAAAAACACTTTCAAGAAAAGTTGTGATTCTTCTTTTTAGGAAAAAATACTATTTGTATTAATGTATATAAATAAATTGACATGAATCATACATCTGCTAATAAGTATTGAAAATACTAATATATTTTAGTATGCTAGATCAAATAATTATTACCAAACTCCTCTCAAATATATATTTCAAGCAGAATTAGGGTTTAGTAAAACGATGTTAGAATATCTTACACCTGTTACTGGAGAGCTGTAAATCCATGGCTCTAAATATTTCAAACTAGCATTAGACTTATTCACAGAAATACAAAAAATGTTGTCTATTCATAGGGACTTTTCCCCATAGCAAATCTGCTAGCATTTTGGATGATGTAGCTTTGGAAGGTTATTATGGTTGATCATCACTGAAAAAGGCATCAAACAGGCTATGGTATCCAACATTGCAAAGTTAAGATGGAATATACCTGCAAGATTACTAAAAGCTCAAGTTTCGCCCAAGAAGAAAGATGCTAATGAAAACTACCACAAAGTTTCATCCAGGGAAGGTTCTCTTTTAATATAATTCATGGTTATTCTGCTCTAACTAAACGTGCTTTTTAAGGTGTTATTTCCATTTTAACCATACCTTCTAAAACACCACCCTGTGTGTCACGTAGGCATATCTAGTTACCAAGTGATTTATGATGCCCCCTGATTTTTCTGAAATTTTAGGAGTTACTGAATTTTTGGCTAATTTGAAACAGTAAGAATATTAGATCTATGCATGCATATATCTTTCAAAGGCCCAAATGAGAATTGAAATACCTTCTCATCATTGATATTCAACTGCTCATAAACTGCTTGGGCTAGGTATTCTTCTTCTTCTTCATAATCATTTAGTGCTGAAATATTTAGTAACAAAATATGAATTCAAAATTCAATCACATAATGAAAGCATGTAGACAATGAAAAATTATAAGTGTTATCGAGTTTAACACTATGATTGTGCATAAAAGTTTTGTTTTCCATACCTAAATACACACATGAATATGAGATCATTTATTTGAAGAAAAGAACTACTTCATTCTAATACAGAGCAGTAGGCATTATTGCACTAGCATTCATAGTGTCATAAATCATGATCCACGCAAAGGAAGGCATCAACACAAATAACTTTCACAAAATATACTTGGAGCAATTCATCTCAGGCCAATCTGAATTGCCAGTTCCAACAAAAGATCAGGATGAAACCCTAATTGTGCATTCACATAGCCATTCATTTGAATCAATTTGAGTTTAATCCAATATACTTATGGAGAGCTTGGTGAAAAATCACAACACATAAAAAGTGAAAGTAATGTTTACAAGTTAGCATGTATGCATATAATTGGAAATTTGGCACAAATTGCTGCACTTAATGAGCTTCTATGTTGCAACAGTAAGTATGAGACTAAATCAGCAGTCCATTTGTAATGAACATGATTTACCATCTGTAGTTTAGCTGCTATTTTGATTCACAAAATATTCGTTATTAGATCAGTCTTTACTAGATTTTGCTTGTTTCCAAGCTAATAAATTTGCTAAATGGCTGTCACAGTTATTTCTGAATTTTGTCAGTGGCACTACCATAAATGTGCCACTCTTGGAGAATCAATTCCCAGCAACCATAGTCAAACCGAATCCATCGACAAGATAGATTCAATTCATAGTGCTGTTTCCCTATGATATTCCAGGAATAGGTAGCTTTTTCCACAGTTTTTGCTCAACATTGCCTAGTTGGATAATGAATACGTCCTTCAGAGTTTAGACATGTGTCTCCACTCCGCAACAACCTTCATGTGGGCAAATAATAAGCCACTTGGAGTGAAACATAAGAGTGACACGTGCCACCTAGATGTCAAGCCCAACTCACTATAGAGACTTCCTAGTTCAAGAGCACACCCTAATCACAAACCTAATAAAGCACCATTCATAATGAATCTTGCTTCCTCAGTTATCAGTGTTTTTCAGAATGAGTAGTTCCACGCCCTAATGCAAAGATTGAATAGACTCTCCATTCATTCCAATTTGTTTGATAAGTTGATTTGCTAATAGATTGGATGAAAACACTCAAGTCTGAAAAGGATTTGGGTAATAGATAAATAGTTACTATAGTTAATCATTTTTTGCCAATATATTAACCATAGATATTCACTTCTACAATGTCAAACTCGCAAAACCAACATCATATTATACACCAAATCTGTCTCTTTGCATGACTTTCAACAATTTCATTGTTTCACTTTTCGTGTCTGTTATATGAGAAAACATTACCCCAACTGAGTAAGAATCAACACTTGTTCCATGGAAAAGAAAGTTTGATCACATCTAAAAATTTATGTGAGATATCCTGCTAAGCACCATTTAACAAATATTATATCAAAGGAATGCAAGAAAAGACTGTTCTGAGCATAAAAATGAAACTGACTGAACTTTTAGATGGCTATTCAATCAATCTTGCATTCATTTTGTTGCAAAGATTCATAATGACTTGGACAGATGTACAAAGAAAATGGTATAAGAAAACAACATTAATCTCACCTCTTCTGAACAATTCTTGTTTTAGGTCATCATATAGAAGTTTTTCCATTTCAAGCAGCACATCTTCCTGCTCATATTCACTTGAGGAAGACTCAATATCCATACCGTCATATTCCCACAGAAAACTATCATCATCGTTATCCCTTGAGATTTTTTCCCCACGAAAGGAAGATGTATCCCTGATCTTCTTCAGCTCATCTGATACCAAGTCCCTCAAAGCTAATCGCACAATCTCCTGATAAGTAAAAGCAAGAAAAAACTAACAGATCATAATTCCGAACAAATCAAAACCGAACCACTCAGCTTGATTCTGATAGAAATTAGTAGGTCAAAAAACTTCAAGATTCAGAGAAACCAAGCACATCGGTGTGAGGGAAGTACAACAATCTGACCTTCTGGTCCCGAGCTTGTGCGGCAATCCGTATCTTCCAAATCAAAAGAGACCTTTCCTCTCGAGCCCTTTCAAAACAATTCTTCCTAAGCTGCGAACCAACAGGTTATTATTCTCTACGCCAACACTCAAAACCCAAAAAAACATAAAAAAGGACAATCCTTTCCACGCTAAAACAGATTTCACAACATGAACATGCATCGGAAAGTGCATCTCGGTCCCAAACCCATAGGTTCGTGTTTCTTCCCAAAAGCAAATAAGGGACCGAGGGTAGCAGGAGAAGAACAGTCACTGGAGCTTGAAGAAGTACCTTATCCTTCCAGTTGATGCTGCGGGCTTTGATGGCAGGCCGCCGGCCACCTCTGTTTGAATCCATGGAGGGAAAGGGCTTGGCACCTGGCGGGATGGGGGGAAGACGGACGGATTCTCGCACTACCATTTTGCCGTTCGGCGGATTCGTTTTTGAAGATTTTTGCTGCCTTCGGGCTGACTGGGCCGTGGGCTGGTCCATTACTCCAGAGTAACGATATATTTTAATTTTAATAATGGTAAAAAATTAAAATTAAAAGAAATTTTATAAATGACGTTAAAATTATATAATAAATTCTAAAATAATAATTTATATATATATATTTGTATAATAATAATGGTATATAAAAATTTGCTGAGACTTAAAATTTTTGGTTCCCAGATGCCACGATCTTGACCGAAATTGCTACAATTCCGATCGACTTTCTTTTGTACTGGTACTTGTGGTTGGATTGTAGCTATCTCAATTCAAACTAGATTTCTCAGTTAAACCAATATTTTTTGGTTCTAATTGGATTTATTTCGGTTCAACTAAACCTTATTTTGATGTTCCTCTTTTTAAGGAAAGGTTCTGTCAGCAATCTTAAAAAGAGAAAAATTTTAAAAAAATTTCAAATTTTCAAGTGTTTGTACGTACCAAAAAAATTTAGAAACAATTTTAAATGTTTTTATCACTACAAGTATAAATTTTTTCTACTATTTTCTATCTGTCGGGTCAAAAACATTTTTACAATTAGTGAAAATTTTATCACGACATAATTTTTTGACTTTGTATATCTTGTCTAACCTCTTTGGTCATTGTCAAACTTACGACTATAAGAAAAATGTAAAATTATATTTAAAAAGTTAAAATATAAAATATTTATAAATTTTTTAAAATTAATTTTCTAAAATTTTCACAACATATATGAATAATTCTAAATTTTTTTCTATTTTCTTTTCTTTTTCTTAAATTTTTATTTCTCGAATTTTTGATATACATAAACGAACTCTTAGTTTTGGTTCTCTTTGGTATGTTTTCAGGTTTTTCTTAGTCTAACCATTGATGCCTTTTTTTGACAAAATTTTAATTTAATCTCCTTTACTTGTACTCTTTTTTTTTTTTTTACGAGTCTCCATTCCATAAATAAATCGGGGATATTACTCTAAAAAAAACCTTTTACATTATTTGACAAGAAGTCCCCGCAAACACATAATTACGTAAAACCCCAAAGTTTCTAAAAGAAATGTTTCTTATAGTTTTTATTGTATTCTTGTTGAAGAATACCTTTTCTATAGTAAATTTTCTGATTAATGAGCTTATCCTGTCAAAGTGATATTTATTTAGAACTATAACCGCATAAAAGTATTTTGCAGAAAATTTAATTATTATGATACAAAGTAATAGTCATGGAATAGTATTCTTAATAACTATTAGGATTTATATTTTGGTGAGTACATAAACTATTATCATCAAAAAATAATTAAAATAAATTA
The DNA here is from genome assembly GCA_024699675.1 of Amphibolis antarctica. Lineage (NCBI taxonomy): Eukaryota > Viridiplantae > Streptophyta > Magnoliopsida > Alismatales > Cymodoceaceae > Amphibolis > Amphibolis antarctica. The sequence continues at coordinate 41,682 of JAMKPZ010003172.1, forward strand.
ATTTCACATTTTTTATAATAAAACACAGAATTTTCACTATGATTTTGAACCAAAGAAAGCCCATTAATCCAAAAAACATAATTCATGATTTTTTCTCTCAGATGCTTAACTTTTAAAGAGAAATTATAACTTAGAAAGTAGTTTCAAACACAGCAAGCATCCACCATATTCCATGGACAATTCTAACTTCAAGACCAATATCTTAAACAATCGTTTTTTGAATTGAAAATTTTACTTAAAAACTTTGTTAATTTTTAACTAATATTTTCCTTTTTACTATTTTTTTAACAATCAATATATGAACAAATGTTATGTGCATTTTAACAGTAAGCAAAAGAAAGCAAGGCAACTGAAGGCAAAACCTCTAAAACATCACAAGTTGGTTCTTCTTGAGTTCAATATTATTTACCATCACATCCAACTGAGAGCTTGTTTATTTGCCCTAACTCCCAACTTGGAGTTATGACACACTTAATCAAATAGATTCAATCTATACAGTAAAAGAAATTTGAAACCACTTTGATCACCAACACACCCATTCATTGCACCTCAAATTTTCTCATGCCCCAATGTGCTCCACTCCCTAGGAGAGCACTAAACAAGATCCCTTTTGCCCACCCACATGCACCCAACACATAGTAAGCATCGTTCACTTTTCTCTACCTCTAATTTCCAGAAGTATCTATATTTTCATAATAACATTTACATTCCTTAATTTATTCTTTCTATTATCAAAAATACCTTTTTCACTTCTTCTATCTTAAAATTGTTCACTTAAAAATTACTTTTTTCTACTTCTGAAGTGAAGTAACGAGACTAGTGAACAATTCGTATGTTTTGTTTTCTTTCTTTGCCCCTATATTTGATATTTTTGTTTGGGTTCTAAGTCAAAAGACTGGTGCTTGCATTTCAAAGTGAGATGTCAATAGTATGCATTTACCTGTTGACCTGAGTTATAGACCCGGTTATGTTCAATCATTCAGATGTTAAATGAATCCACATGATACCTTAGTCTAATTACAACTGATTTTTGCGTATTGCCCAGATATTTTCAAAGATCCAAGAACCAAGCACAATCAACCTTAGAACAGAGATGGTCCACTTCAATGCCAAGCACACCACACACCTTTGACCTTTTGATGTACATGACTAAAACATTACAATCACAATATTTCGCAAAAATCACATACCATGTCCCTCACATCCTGTAAGGGAAATAACTGATGATTCCATAATTCATGATGCTATTCCTTTTCAGAAGTCATACTGACATCAACATCTGCTGCGGCCTCGTCGTTGGGCAAGGGAAGAAGCCAATTTAAAAACCCCAACCTGGTTTGTCCATTTAACCTCAGAGATGAATACTCGACCAACATGTTCCAAAGGTTTCCTACAGTCCATTCGTGCATTAATATCCAGTCTGTTACCTGAGAGGTGCAAGGAAGACAGTTGAGATACCATTTTAAAAGACTTGGGAGGTTGAAAATTTGATAATACATTCAGAAAAACAGCAGTAGATAATGAAGGTAAACATCTCAGATTATGGGAGTTTACGGAGGCCGTTCCATGCAATGATAACTTACAAGTCGATGCATGATCATTGACTAGTGATCAATCATTTTCAAGGTATTTTTCGAAAGAAGATTAATATATTATAATTGAATGCCAAGGAGCACAGTAGTAACATAATCGTTTAAAGCTATAGAGCCAATCATTCACATCACAATAATCAACTTTTAGAAGGTTGTTATCCCTCTCGTAGGAAAGTTTAAGACTAGAAATTTCTTGGGAAAACGCCATCCAATTCGGATGCAACCAGACGTTTTGGGAATCAGTGTGAAAAACACTGGACAATATATTTACACGTTTATATTAGCATGGACCATCCAAGGACTTACCAAAACCAAAATATGACTTCAAACAGTGGTTGATTGTTTCTCAAAAGTGGACAATTTGTGACTACATTAATCTCTAATGTAAGCATTAGAGATTAATGACATGTTCTTTATGCCTGTAGCCAATCTAAAAACTTCACCTATATTGCTCTGTTATACCATTTACTAAAACAGTCTCTTTATGGCCATAATTACGATCAGATACCTTAGGCTTAGCCATTGATTTTTTCTTAGTTTATCTTCAATGAATTCCATGTTAAAGAAGATACCCTCCTACCATTATCTCTAATAATAAAGTAAGTTAAATCTTGAAATTCCTTTATTGGGACAGTAATTAGCAGAACTCCAACATTATTCAATCTTGCACACCATCATTTACAGTGCTGTAGATGCTGTTTGTATATCAAAACTTGCACAAGTATAAAATTCTACTCTCTTTTTTTTAAAACGCATCACAATGGCCTCTCAAGAAATGCATCACAAGAATATACTCATTTAAATGGAGTTAGGGTTGGAGGGGATAGGTTCTGTGGTGCCTCTGTTGGTCTCCCTTGTTGTTTTGAGTCCTGAGGCATTTAGCGGAAGGGCCCTTCTCAAAATGAACATAGGAGGGGATATGGTCTCTACTTTCACTAGCAATATGGTGGTACAGGAGGCTGGAACTCAAAAGGGAGAAAATGTATCAGGATGTTCAAAAGAGCAGAGAAAATTGATAAAAGTTTGCCAAAGGAAAGGAAACTTGCCTACCCAACCAGACAACATTTGTTCAAATCTGCCAATGACCAATTGTCAACGACTCACTTTGATATCCCCAAGAAACAAGGGAAACCCAAGATAGCACGAGATTTGCTGCTCTATTTGAACCTTCTCCTTTGAAAGAGTAATACCAATAATTGTGAACTTTAAAAAATTGACCTGGCATGACCCAGATTTTTGGTTGGCCCAACACGAATAGTGCACGGGTCATGCTTTGCTTTCCAGCCAATGACCTAGGCACGGCCCATATGGGTTCGTGCCATGTTGAGTCGGACCAAGTTCGACATGTTTTAATTGTTAATTTTTTTATTAAAAATAATATAATATTAGTATTAAAACATTAACATAATATTAATATAATTTTTAAATATTAAAATATTAACATAGGTGTGTTTCAAACCCACAACCATGCATCATTTGTTAAGAATCTTAAACCATTACACTATATACATTATATGTGCAATTTAAAAAAAATAAAAAATAAAAATAAAATTATAAAAAATTATAAAATTATTTTCGTGCCATGCTGTGTTGTGTTGGGCCACGTGCTGCACCGTGCCAAAATGAAAATTCCAAAGGCCGGTCCATGTACGACCCGTTAAATCGTGTCGTGCCGACCCAATTGGATACGACCCAATTAACATGTATAAATTGACCCTAAGCCCAGTGATAACCCTAAATAGATCTAATAAACACTAAACTTTCAATCTGCTCTTGCTTGCCACTAGAAAACACTGAAGTATCAACATCCTGCAAGTTGTTCATCCTAAGGGTTCCACTCTTGGGGCAAAAACCAGTTATGAGGCCATTTTCTTTAGCCTTGAAGCACATGAAACTAAAAGTTTCTGCTATCAAAATAAAAAAAGGAGAAAGGGGATTACCCTGTCAAAGACAGTGACCACAGCCAAACATGCTAGTAGAACTACAATAACAAGAATAGAAAAAGAAGCTGAACTAACACAATAACCAATCCAATCCCACCATTTGGTACCAAAACCTATGTAGCACGACTGGTTCTAAGAAGTTCCATGACACATCATCATGAACCTTGTCTTGAAACTATAGATTATGTGTCATCGACAAAGGAAGGTAGAACAGTAATGATAGATATATTATAGAATAATTTTCATATATCCAAATTATGTTTCAAATTCAAAAAGCAATAATAGATAAAAAACACGGTTTTTTCATTTTTTAAATTGTCATAGAAAGAATGAAAATTAATATGAAAATACTATAGATATACTATATAATTTTTACATGAAAACACGACTTATCAAGTTGAAAATATGATAATTTTGTAAGGAATATCATAAGATATGTGCCACATTAAATTCCACATATTATGTGATATTTAATTTATTCCTTAAAAACTATCAAAAAACTTGCTTAGGTGGCATCTCTTCTTTCACCAAAGATTTGATCAAACTAGTTTACCAATAAGTCCCTTCTGTGATTTGTTTGATACTTAATCAAGTCCCCATTCTGTAGGGAGGAAAACTGACACGAGGCATGAAAGAACCCTACATTAGTAGGCAAATATACTCATGGAAAACAGTCCATTAAACAAATACCTGAGATAATGAAACCACTCAACTCAAAGTTCCAATTTATTAGTATGAAGCCAAGAAGGTGAGCCTCAACAAATTATACATCAATAAGGTTTCTCCATTGTCACTCAAATGTCATGGATTCAAATTCTAGGATATAATTTCTTTATTTATGGAAGTAGATTATATAGAATAAGATCTATCCCAAACCTCAAGGAAGCTTAACAGTAATAAAGCACAACAGAAATCCATCATGTACTGATCCAAAATCCATTATAGAGAAGGCAATTAACTACACCATTCACCACCGGTCCACCACTGTCCCTCCCATCTTTACCACTACCCTTGTCACCATTACTGTAGTATCTGGCATTACCAATGTCATCAACATCACTTCTAACAACAATCACATTTCACATCAAAATATCATAGTCACAATCATTGATATTAAATATTAATAACTACTGCAACAATACATCATTAATGTTGTATACTTGCATGTTATGTCTTTAGTTGATATTTTGTTTCTAAGGAAAGGTATACTGAGTGACATGATTTGGACAATTTATAGTTTCCCTTAATCAAGCACTGAATAAATACATCAAAAAGGTAATTTAAGTATACTGGCAAAACAAAATTAGATGCATATTTATTTAGTTATAACTTTCTTCATTACTCTTATTTAGTATTTGAAAAGCACACCATATTAGTTACTTTTGTATGGTAAAAAATTACCTGCTTCAGTCTCTGTAAAGTTTCAGCACCAAATGTGTAATAGAGAATAAAAGCTTTCAGTGCCTGAAAATGAGGCTGACTTAGCAACAAGGTTACTAAAATGGCAAAAAGATTGAAAAGGAAACCATGTTCAGAAACACAAGTACAACTTCATCAGATCGGATCCAAGCACATGAAGATCCTCTAGGAATCAAGCATTGATCTACTATGTATGATGTCTTATCCTTTCTGTTTTAGATACATTTCCACTACTTAATGAGCTGTTGCTTTTAATTATGCAGTATTTAGGGAGACACTGGAAAGATGTCTGCAAACGATGCTAATTCTGTAATATACATCAAAATAAATGATTCAGCTAAAGACATCAAAATAAGGTTTGTTCCTCAACTTCTATGTAACTGTGCCACATACAAAATTTAAGGCATCACGTGAAATTGCCACAGGAAAGGTGATGCAACAATAACAAACTACAATCCTCAGTTTTCATTTTGGTAACTAAAGACTCTTTCAAAAATATGGGTAAAATAGAAGAAAAATAATGCAGGTGCAGAACTACCTGAGAAGCAGCAAGCCACTGAATCATGCACTTCAGCTCAGGGTCCCCACCAAAAGCACCAGAACCCCAATTCCCTGTTGAAATTCCAATATTACTTCGATAACACTTACAATTTGAAAGCTGTGGTGATCCATGACTAGCATTCTCAGCAGGTAAAGGGAATGAAAAAGCATCTGAATTCATGCAAATGTCATCACCATCCTGATCAATGAATATTTAAAAAAAGTCATTTGTATTGAAATATGCAAAAATGATTTAATTAATATTACACGTAATAAATTATGACAAGCAATATGGACAATTGCAAGAAAGCGAATAATCGAAACATAACTGACAGGAAAGCACATTAAACTGCATAGTGGTCCAAAATAGGATTCAAAGATACAAGCATTGTGATAAATAAGAGAAGGCATGAAATAGAAGAAAGAAATAAGAGCAAGATCAAATATGAACTAATTTTATAATTTATATAAGATTTTGATTTTAGTAGTCAAATATAATGAAATAATTTCAAGTACTATGCTGCAGCTAGATTCCATAAAGAAGAGTGCATAGAAGAGAAATATTATGCACCTTTTCTGAAAGCATAATAAACAAGAACATGACAGAAATAAATTTAACGATAAATGTATGCCTATCAATCCATCATTGCTACAACAATAACATAGCCATAATCTCATT
>JAMKPZ010003173.1:0-46977 GCA_024699675.1 Amphibolis antarctica
ATAAATGGGTAAGATCATATCAAATGCATGTGTAATTGTTTGTTGTATCGTTTATGTATTTATTTCAGTAAATTGTGTGTTTGTTTGTTTAGGTTGTAATTGTGTAATTGCATGCAAATTTATGCATTGAGTGCTGATTGGGAATTAAATCATTTTGCAGGTTTATCAAGAACTATGGGACACATATTATCGTAGGATTATCTGTAGGAGGTCAGGATGTTGTTTGTGTTCGTCAGAGGCATTCTTCTCCCATTTCACTGGCTGATCTTAAAGTGCATCTTGAGGATCTTGGAGATTTTCTGTTCTCAGATGGAAGGAGCCCTTCTCCACTGCAAAGGAAAACTAGAGAAGGCAAGAACAAGGCATGTATGCTTTGCCATATTTTTGTACATTATCTCATATTCTTGAATTCAGCTCATAATGGCCATTGTACACAGGTTCCTGATGTTTTCAATAAGATATTGCAGCCAAATAGTCTCCAGTTGTCTATTCACACGGAAACTTCCAGCAAGGATGTCAGTAAAAATGAACTGCATCAATTCTTTATTTTAAAAACCATTCTGAACTTTGTTTTGCTCGTTTTGTGGTAAAATAGGGTCTCACAATTATCTGTTCAAAGATTGGTGGGGATGTACATGCAAGAAGCCATTATGAGTGGTTGCAGAGAGTTGGTCAAAACCCTGATGTTATTTTGTTCAAGTTTGTCCCCATTACGTCTCTTCTTGCTGGGATTCCAGGTGGTGGCTATCTTAGTCATGCAATCAATCTATATCTTCGTTGTAAGTATTATGGTGTCTCTAGATTGATGGTTGTTTCTTTCACTTGGTTGGTTATTGATTTGAGAATGGTTTATTGTAAATATATTTGAGAATTGTTGCTTAGTTACCATCATAGCCGATCTATTTTTTTCATATTTTCTAAAAATTATTGGCATGTGTAATTTGACCTTGGGACACAATCCACCTTTTCTCACATGACACTTTCTTTTTAATCTTTGAAAATTTCTTTTTTTTTAAAAAAAAATATATCTCAGTTTCTTAATTATATTTATTTCTTGCATTGGAAATCATGAATCTTGCCAATTGTCTTATATATTCAAAGGGAACTCGTCAATACCGTTGCTAAAAAAGGAAGCTAGTAGATACTAGCATTGGAATGTTTATTTCTCAGCACTTCATACATTTCTTGACAGCTCTTTCATCTTATAGATAAGCCTGCTCCTGAGGAATTACAATATTTTTTGGAGTTTCAAGTTCCTCAACAATGGGCACCCATGTTTAATGAACTAACCCTTGGACCACAGAGAAGAAAGTCATCATTCCAAAGTTTGACCTTTAGGTGTTTGGGTCCAAAGCTTCTTGTCAACGTTACTCAGGTTCTTCTTAACACTTTTATTCGTTTGTTTACTAATTCTGTACTTGAGATGTGTTTATCTGATTAAGTTCTGGTATTTTAGAGCTTTAACTAACCTTTACAGTTTATTTTTCTGTGTTATTCATGAGTACAAGTTACATTGTTTTAGCAAACAACGACTCGTATCTTTTTTTTTTCTTTTCGAAAAAAGATACATTGTTGTTGCAAACTATGAGTCAACTTTAAATCTTATGGTCCCCAAAAGGTTTTATTTAGTGGCCTCCTCAATTTCTGAATTAGAGATGAAAATTTCCAGAAACATTTTTCCTATATAGTTAACGTCTTTGTGGAAATGGGAACTGCTTCTGATCACTTCAAAAAAAGATACATTGTTTCCTATGTTATTCGTTTGTTTCTATTGAAAAATCCCTTTCTCTTTAGTATATAAAATATACATTGTTTTAATAAACTACGTATCTTTTTTTCATTTTCAATAAAAGATGCATTGTTTTACTGTTTTAGCAAAGAGACAAACCTTATATCTTATGGTCTCAAAAAGGTTTTATGCCACACAGCATCGTCAGCTTCTGAATTAGGGATGAAATTTTTTTCCTATATAATCAATGTTTTAGTGAAAATGGAAATTGTCTCTGACCTCTTCGAAGAATCCAAATAAAATATCCTGAAGTGCTACGGGCATTGGAGGGATGCTAATGTTGAATATCTGGAACAAGAAATTCCTATTTTGATTTGCCAATTATTTTAGCATAAAATATCATTACAATTTAGGGACTTGGTAAAGGGAAAAATGGCTCTCAAAAAGGGAACAAATAATGATGGAGAGCAAGAAGAGGAAAAGACCTAGAACACGTGGAGAGAATAATTAGACATCACTCCTAATCCAATTCTAACGTATTAAATCTCTCTGAATACCTTAATTTCCTTGGTTAGTCATACAATAAACTATTAAGTACATGGTCCAATACTAATGCTAGGCAAAGGCCAAAAGCCACTCTCTCCCAAATCTAGGTTCCTTAGAATTTCGTCATTGTTTCTTGTGAATTTATTTAGGTCAATTCTCCGAAGATTCAGATTACTGTTTCATCACTTGTAACTAAAAGCGCCCATCCCCTTGTGTCCTCATTTTTTGTTTTTCAAGGATAACTTGAATTAACACTACATTCATATGCAACTTGGTTGAGTGTATGAAACTATGCTGTCAAATATTGTTTTTCATGTTTGTCATTAATGAACTATCTGCACTCTTATACAACTATGCTGAAATTCATTTATGTTTACAGGTTACGACTGATAAGAAGCCAGTGATAGGCCTTAGACTGTTCTTGGAAGGAAAGAAATGCAATCGATTAGCCATACATGTGCAGCATCTCTCAAGCATTCCCAGCATATTTGACACTTCAAAATGTGACGCTTCCACTTCATCCGAACGCTGGCCTTGCCAATGGCAAGAGTGCGATGATTCGGATTCTAGGCATCTGGAAACCATTCAATGGAAAGGATACTCTTGCGTCTGCACTGCCTCCGTAAGGTACGATCCGAAGTGGCTTGATACAGTGTCCAATGGTGTTTTCATAGTCACAGGCGCACAACTCATAGCCAAGGGGAGGTGGACAAGTAACCTGCATCTGCGACTCCTCTTCACTCACCTCCCCAACTGCAGTATCCAGAAAACTCGCTGGGCTACAGCTCCAGTGGCAACACATAAATCAAGTTTCCTCACAAATTTAAGCACAACATTCACTCGTGAACCCCCTCATCACCATACGCAAGAAAAATTAGAGTTGAATTCAAGCGTGTTTACTGAATCTCCACCCGTGCCTGTTCAATCGAGGACACTTCTCAAATACGTGGACGTGACGGAGGTGGTTCAAGGGCCTCACGATGTGCCGGGTCATTGGCTGGTGATTGCAGCGAGACTTGTGAAGGAAGGTGGAAAGATTGGTTTGCATGTGAAGTTTGCCCTGCTGAATTATCTCATATGAAAAACCAGTAACTTGAAGTTACAGTTTGTACAGTTAAATCTTCGGGTGGGATCGCATGGAAGAAGAAAGAAAAGGTGCGGTGTTGTTCATAGGTGGCTCTTGTTTTGGTCCATTGGATTTTATTGATTCGTTAGATGGAAATAATTTGTACATTAAAAATTTCTGGAGAGTGCTTTCCCTGCCCAAAATACCGAAATCTTTGCCATGTTAATCATTACCGGGTGTAGAATGATTTATTTTGATATTATTTGTAAAGTGTTAGCTCTTGCTCGTCACAAACAGTTTTTTTTTCAACTTTTAAAATCTTTGCCCAATATTTTTGTATCGTCAGAATGAATGAGATGAAATTGAATTATAGAAAATTTAATTTCATTGAGTATTAAATGAAGGTTGAGAATTAAAATCTCATCTTTTCCTTATGAATGAATTGAAGAGACATTGACATACTTGTTATCTTATATAGTCTCATTACACAATCGCGTATAATTATGAGTAGATCTTTATTAATTACGTATTGTTAAATTTTAGTAGAACATATTTTTTTAATTTTGATAAGTGCACAAACGTCTTTATATTAAATTTATTTTTATTTAATTTAATTTTATTAAAAAATAAAATTTTGTTAATTTATTTTTATTTAATTTTATATACATAAATATTTCTTTAACATTGTAAAAATTATAACGTATAAATTTTTATTATCTAAATTAATATATAATTTTAATTTTATTTATAAAATTAATTTTAAAAATATATATCGATCATATGATGGAATATTGCCTGTGCTTCGGGAATGGTAGCCTAACAGTTGAAAAGAAATTTAGATTTTTTATTTTCGTTTTTTAATCTTCATTTTTTAATTTTTAACGTATAGAAACAAATTTTAATGGACTCTCATCAAACTTTTTGTTATTTTGATGTTCAATAATAATAATAATAATATAAATAGCGTTGTCTATAAATAAAGGAACGAATCATAATATTTTTATTGTAAATTTTTAAAAATGATGACTGAATTTATTTTTTATATATATTTTTACAATAGTTGTATTTTACGAAATTTATTTTAATGATGTTATTATTGTTTTCTTAAATTATATGATTAATATTAAAAAATGATATATTAAAATTAAAATTAAAATTAAAATCGATACATTTTATATAGTAAAAATGTCTATTTATAAAAATTCAAGGAAGGTTTAAAACTTTCTCACTAAACGTGAGGGCTTTTTCGTAAAACGCTCACGAAACGTGGATATAGAACGGACACAGCGTCACAGCGTGCCTCTCACCTGTAAGAGGCGGAGGCCCAACTGGTCGACTCGTCCGAACCTCGCTCCAGGAACCACCCAATCCATCGACGATGGCCGCCTCCGCTCGCCGGGCCATCCACGGCTTCCTAGGGAAGAAGATCCACTTTCCGTCGGTGAGAAAGGACTCCCCCATCCTCTTCTACCGTTTCTGTTTTCGTAGCTTCCACTCGTATCGTTTCTGTGGTGCTCGGTCCGCGCCCGATGTTCCTTCTCGTGTGCTATCCTCGATTAGGGATTCCAAAGCTTCCATTTTACGTGATAATGGGAAAAAACAGATCTGATTTTTTTGATGCGTCTTTAGTTACCGAGGGTTTCTTTTTGTTGGGAAAAGAAGTTTTTGTTTCTTAGTTCAGGCGTATGATTATACATTTTTCGTCCCCCTAGTATGAGATATTTTGTTTTAATGCATCACATTATCGCGTTAGAAAAGTTGGAGATGAGGTGCATATTGCTGCTTGCAGATTGTTTTTATTTTTTTTTGATAGCTTGAGATGCGACATTCTCATGATCTTTAGAGTTATTACAATATATACTTGTTTCCCCCCCAAAAAAATTGCATGATTGATTTGTACCGTTGAATATTGATGCATTTGAATGCTTGTTTAAGCATTGGCCGCTGAAAGAGGAAGATTTTTTATTTTTAATCCAATAATTTTTTTGTGATCCTGATCGATAACTTTTCCACTTGTGGAGAATACTTGTTTATGTGTCTAAGTGCCTAAGCGTTAGTCAAGGGTTCCTTGAATGCTTTGGTGCTATGCAATACAACGTGTGGAGTGAATGTATAAGCTCCTTGAAGCCTTTCTCATCTCCTAGATGTATATGTGTGGAGTGATCATACTAGATGACTCTTATTATCAATGAGAATCACCCTATTCCCATTTCAAACAAAATATGATGATAGAAGGAATCGTATCTACCCCATACACTAATGGGGCATTTGGTAATGATTATTTCAGTTATTTTATGGAAATATGCTTAGTGTTTTTCAATAATCATTACCAAATTTTTATTTATATGTCATCTTAAAAGATGCTACGATTTGAACTAAAAATGTTGAATGGAAAACGTTGAGTTTTATAGCTTTTTGAAAATGTGTGCTTATCTTCACATGTTGGATTAAGATAATCATTACCAAACACCTTTATCATGTTAGATTATAGTTATAATCTAGACAACTATGTATACAATGACTTTTTGAGAGGGATTCTGTAATCATGATGATTGAAAATTTGTTCGGTTGTTGAATTAAGCCCCAGATTATGCAATTCGCAGCTATAATCCACATGAGCATAATTTAAACCAAACAAGACTAAACAGTACCCTTAATAGTACTATTGCTCATACAACATTTGTTGCCTTGTAAGATTTGCATAATTTCAATTATATATGACCAAGCATAAATATAATTTAACGTGTAATAAATGTTTTGTTCTTTAATATGTTGGTGTCACCATCATCTTTTGTAATGCAAAATTGAAGCAAATTTAACACCTATAGTGGTTGTTGGGTTTATTTTAGTTAGTTATGGGTTTGAAGGTCAACTTTCATAAGTTTTCCGTGGTTGTGATTGGTGTTCTCAAGGAAATCTATGCTGTTGCAAACTTCATAAGCTTTCTTGTCATTTAGGAGAGAGCTCACTTTGATATCTGATGTGTTGTCCACCTTTTCATTTACAACATCTCTTTGTAGAATCTCATTAGCATTGCCAAAAGGCTTAATCGAGAAGACCCTTGATGTCTATAGGTGGGTATAATTAGGAAGGAGTGGTATAGGTTGAGCTATAGGGTGCCAACCAGGTGTGTCAAGGAGAAATTCTAAGCTTTGGAGAGGGGTCCTTGAGTTTGAGGAGGTTGTTTGCTGTGGTATCTAACTGGTAGTGGGCATGAAGATGGGGTTAGTTTTTGATGGGATAGATGGCTTGGTAACACCTCCCTTGGCTGTTCTTGGTTTTAGCTTGCATTGCATCTCCCAACTAGGTAAGCATTTCTAAGTGCTGTGAACAATTCATCACAGGTAGAGGTGATGCCACATGGGTACAACTGTACAAGTGTTGGCCATGGCCTCACCAAAATTTTTAAAAATTCTATATGTATGTGAAATTTCAAGGACTTGGATATAAATCTATCAAATAAATTTAAACATGATTTTCTTGTTGTCCAAAATTTAAGGCTTATTTATGATTCCTGAGAGGGTATACAGGACCCTATCTGTTGTGACTGCCGACATTATTGCAAAATATTGTTACACTTAGATAGATCTTGCACATGTTTTGGGCAACAATATTTTTCTTATTGTGCCTTTACCTTGTTTTATATTTTCATTGTTCTCTGGTTTCCTACCCTGAAGAATCTGCATTTATCTCATTGTTTTATGCTTTAACCTATCTAGGGCTTGTGCGGGCCTCCTTTACTTTCTTGATTTTAATGCATTTTTTCTTATGTTATATGATCTGTTAGTTAGAAATCCTTTGATTTGTAATACTTTTACTTGTCCTTCAATTCCATGTCTAATTCTTTTAGTTAGTGATAAGAATGCTAAGATTTCTTATTCTCCTTTGAGCTGATATTGAATGTTGCATTGATCTTTAGGCCACATCTTCATTGGCATCTTCCTTACTCCAGAGGAAGATGAATGATATTGAATCTTCCACAATGTGGTCCCTCAGAGCATTGGCCGTTTTTGGAGCAGGTGCTTCTGGCATTTTGACCTTTGGTACTCTGGCATCTGCTGATGAAGCAGAGCATGGTTTGGCATGCCCTAGTTATCCTTGGCCACACAAAGGCATCCTCAGTTCTTATGATCATGCATCGTACGTAGAGAAATTTATGCCAGAGCCGAAAATTCTTTTAACTAGTACAATTCATTTTCATTAGATCTATCAAATATTATTAACTTTAACCATTTTGAAAATTTGGTCATTTGAACTAAAGCAAGAAAAAAAGTTACATTGTGAAATGACTTCTCAGTCGTACTAGAAATTGGTTGTGTTGTAGTGATCATATGCAATTCACTGGACCAAATAAAATTTCAATGTTTTTAATATTTTTAGTGGTTTCTTTCTTTGACTTGCTTGCAGGATTCGACGTGGTCATCAAGTTTACCAACAGGTTTGTGCTTCATGCCATTCTATGTCTTTGATATCCTACCGTGATCTTGTTGGTGTGGCATACACGGAAGAGGAAACAAAAGCCATGGCTGCTGAAATTGAGGTTGTTGACGGACCAAATGATGAAGGTGAGATGTTCACTCGTCCAGGCAAACTAAGTGATCGCTTTCTCCAGCCATATCCTAATGAACAAGCAGCAAGGTTTGCCAATGGAGGGGCATATCCCCCCGATCTGAGTCTCATCACTAAGGTATACTTAATGGCTGTGCATTTTGCTTACTTCATTCTGATTTAAGTTGACTGATGTTTGACTGATTTCTTCTACAGGCACGTCATAATGGTCAAAATTACGTCTTTGCTCTCCTCACTGGTTACCGTGAACCTCCAGCTGGGGTTTCAGTATGTTTTCATACTAGCTTTTTAAATTACAGATCACTGTTTCTTTAGTTTGCCTTTTGTATCATTTTCATATCATATATGCTTGATTGTGTGTGACTATGTTAGATACTAGTTTTGGAATTTTCATTTTTCCTTCACACTCTACACACTCATCAGTTGTGGTTCGCCTCTTATATGAACGTTAGACAGAAATAATCTTAGATTTTAGTAGATAACTTTAGTGCTGTAAGGGTGCACGTGGTTCAGTTTGGTTTGTTTATAACTTGAATCATGAATCAAAATATATTTATCAATTCTTAACAAATTGAACCAAACCATTTATAAGTTCAGAACCAAATTGAACTAGCCATTGCAAACGTAGTTGATTCTAATTCAAAGATATCATTAATTAAAGTGTTCAATAGTATGTCTTAAATTAAAGTGTTTAACAACCACAATCTGAGTCATAATTGCACTACATGGGGTTGACTAAATGAAATTTTTTTCTTTCAAATATTTTTATCTATTGCTAAGTCTTCAGTTAAATTACGTAAATTTTAATTTTTTCTTACAATTCCTAACCAAGTAATTTTAAACATACTTCTATTTTTTTAATTTCTTTTGTAATAATTAATTTTCCTTTCTTAACTAGTATAATCCTAGATCTCCTAAGGATGACCAGAACACCTAAGCTGATTTTTTCTTATTTTATCTTCAATAGGTGCAACTCTTACTCTATTTCTAATAAAATCATTTTTAAGTTTATCCTTTTTAGTGTTATCACTCATCTATTTATGCATATGCATTGGACCAACATTAATTTTTTCACATGGTTATACTTTTTAGCCTAGCATTCTATGCTATAAAGTATAGTTGAGGGAATAGTTGTTTTATAAAAATTTTCTTTTAGTTATAATAGTATCCTTCTATCACATCATACTCTTGAAACAATTATTCACTTCGTCTGTCTTGCTTTAATTTTATGAATAACATCCTCTGTAATTTCCCTATTACTACTTATTATAGATCTTAAGTATTTAAAAATCTTACTTATGTGAATCTTATGACCATTTAAGTGTATACCTTCATTATTATTCCTATTTGCATTGAACCTACATTTCATATATTCAACTTTTGACCTACTCAATCCTAGACTTTTTAAATTAAAGTGTGAACAATAAAAAAATGTTGCAACGTCCTTTTCAAAAAATAATACACATAAAAAGCTAAGTTTAATTAAAATATGCATTTAATAGACATTTTGGTTTTCAAACAAAAAAGAGAACAATTTGAATCATAATCTCATTACATGGGGTCAATTACATAAATCTTTTTCTTCTAAAACATAATAAAGACAAAAACAAAGAATAGTGTGTGATTAAACTTGCATTGTGATTAAAAGGCTTGCGTGTGTGTTTTAAATGATGTTTGCTTTAGTGTTTCTATTTTTTTAGTTTGACTTTTTTGTAATGGTGATTTTAGTTTGTTTCAATTTTGAGAAGGTTGTTTTTATTTGATAATTTATTTTATATATATCTAGAGAGAGTTATACGATTCTAGTTCGGTTAACCATACCTAGAATTTATAACCAAACCATTGTAACCCTTTAACTCCACAAAAACATCAAAACTCGGTTCAGTTTGATTAACCGGTTCCAACAGTTCGCTGCACCGTTACTGAATGGGAAGACATGGTCAATGTTTACAGTTATTATTGCTCCATTGTTTTCTTCATTTCATTTTAGTTTTCTCCTCTGTTAATTTTCATGCAATCTGTCTCATTGTTTATGCTACTATTATTAATTTATTCAATACTCATTTTAGTCCATGTATTTTGAAAGAAAAGGAGAACAAGAATCCGGTACATATTTATTTGATCAAATCCAAATTCTGATGCAAATTTGCCTGCCTAATATAATCCAAGATTGATATGAGAATTTGTTGAATGGTGTTTTCTCTGGTTTGGTATTCACGATTCCATGTTAAATTTCTTCTTTGTACGGTTATGGATATTTAAACATGGCATTGATTTCAAGTCACATTAATTTCCTACTAAATCAATTGTTAAATCCTTCGAAATGCAGATTAGAGATGGGCTGCATTACAATCCCTACTTTCCTGGTGGTGCGATAGCCATGCCAAAGATGCTCAATGATGGGGCCGTTGAGTATGAAGATGGCACCCTTGCAACTGAAGCTCAGGTTTGCAATTTGTTCTCATCTATCATCTTTATAGCTTTCTTTTTTTAAAAAAAGAAAACTGCTTTGAACGATACAAAGTTGGTCAGTGGAGATCTCAATTCCTGCTTGTCCTGTAACGTAGATGGGTAAGGATGTGGTTACCTTCTTGTCATGGGCAGCCGAGCCTGAGATGGAAGAAAGGAAACTGGTAAGCATGCTTCGGCTCTGATTTTTATAGTTAACAAGTGATGATGGGGATTTGGAATTACAGATTTCTTTGTTTGTTGGTTGGTCAGATGGGATTCAAATGGATCTTTGTGCTGTCGCTTGCTCTTTTGCAAGCTGCCTACTATCGTCGCCTGAGATGGTCTGTTCTCAAGTCCCGCAAGCTGGTCGTCGACGTCGTGAATTGAGAGGCGAAAACAAGCGCGATGGTGAGATGTACCGGCCACATGTCAGGCTGATTTGTTGTCAGTTCTGACCGATAATGACATTGATGTTGGTGCTTTGTCATTTTTTGGAGACAGTCAGATCTCCAACCACTAAGCTATATTATTTTTGGTTTACTTCCGAAAATAAAAGGTTGATGTTTTCATTGAAATCGATGGATCATTTATTGTATATGTCATGGGTGGATGGAGTTGATTTTCATGGTTTCAAGGTTTTGTTTGGAAACATTGAAACCTGCAGTTGGAATCTGAAATTCTGAAATCTGGAACTTCAGTTTTTTATAAATTTTTGTGTTATTATTATTACATAAATTTATATATATAATTTTTTATTTAAAAATTTATTATAGAATTTTAACATTATTTGTGAAATTGGTTTTAATTTCAACTTTCATATTTCGTTACCACTAAACTAAGTCTAATCTGCATGTACATGAATGTGGTGTTGACTGTATGGATGGTGTGGTTGCAGGATACGAGCTCCTGGATACGATTGATCGTCGTATCCTTTCTGATTTAATAGCAGAATAACATGGATTATGAATAGGTTAAGATTAAAAAATTGATAACATGTGATTACTATCATAATACCAATAATAATATATAATGATAGTGTTTTAGTAAGATTTAGGTTTTGTTTAGAAATTTTTATTGTACTAAATATATATTTTAATAAATGATCTAATTGAAGTAAAGATTTTCGAAAATAGAAAGAGATTTTTAGAAAGAGATTTTCCCTAATACCAACAGAACATTTTGTGTGTTGTCATTAACGACGACGAAACGAAGAAGAGAAGGGTGGCCGCAAGTAAAAAAGGAGCGAGCAAAGAAGAAATGAGTGGACGTGAGTGGACTTCAGGTCGTATAAAGTAGTGACTTCAAATAATATACGTGATAATAACTTTAGGTATCGTACACAAAATAAATCACTTTTACCTATCAAAATAAGAAGAATCAATTTTATTCACTTCAAAAATATCAAGGTGAGTCTCTCGAACTCAACCAAAATTTTAAAAAACATTAATCATACAAGCAATCAACAATACAAATTATTTTGATAATAATAATAATTGATGTATTTAATATGAAGGTATCCTCCAGATCATCGCCTGTGCCAGCCATCCATCCGTCTCCTCGGTGTCATCGAAACCAACGCTATTGGTGAGCCGACCTCCTACACCTCGACGCTGTCGGTAGATTCACACGCACGCACGCACGCACACTACAGAGGGCGAGAAGGAAAGCGATGACGTCTTCTTCGGCGGCGGCAATTGCCGTGTGCCGGGTGCTGGCACTAGCTTCCTCGACCTCGCCGGCGGCGGCCCAGCTCCACCCTAACCGGCACGGGAGAGTGGGGTTGCCTCCCCCGCTCAAATCGAAGTCGTCGTTGTCCTCTCCCAAGGTCAAAAATCGACTTCTCCCCTGTTTAATGCATAGGATTCTTTTTTGAAGGAGAAGCGTCTTCTTGTTGTGTCGTCCTGGATCTGTACGGTCCTCCGTTGTGGTTGGATGTGGTGGAATCTGGGTCGCGCATTTTGGGTCTGTTGTTGTTTGCCGCATTTGTGTCGTTCAAATTTCTCGTCTTTTGATGTTTTTTTTTCTTTAGATTCCTCCCATCGATGGCAGCCGTGCTTCTTTGGTTACGAAGGCGAAGCTGAATGAGGTAACACTGGGAAATGTCTTTGAGTCTTTCTCCAATTTGAGATTATCTTTTGGGATTCTGTTTCGGATTTTACAGTTTTGTGAGCGTCATCTGTGTTGCAAGATTGTCGGTGGGGTATCTAACGACGCTTCCACAGTGGTTTCCAAATCGGGAAAGGACGCCGCTCGAGAGAAGGAGCCACCCTTCCCCACTCCGGAGGTGTCGCCGGAAGCCATTGCTGAGCTAATGGCTCAGGTTTCAAGCCTAGTTAAGTGAGTTTCTAGACTTGAACCTTCCGAGGTTTAATCTGCTGTTGCTATGATTGGTGTTGTTGCAATGGTGTTGGTATTTGATGCCTATATTGCAGGCTTGTTGACTCCAAGGACGTTGTAGAATTGCAGCTGAAGCAACCAGGGTGTGAGCTAATCATCCGTAAGAAGGAGGCGTTACCCCAGCCTCCACCTTCGGCTCCTGTTGCAATGATGCCTCAGCCTGCCGCACCTGCTGCTCCCCCTGCAGTGCATGCTGTTCCATCTGCCCCTCCAGCTTCAGCTCCTCCTGCTGTTGCCAAGCCACCTCCAGCAACTTCATCTCACCCACCACTTAAGAGTCCCATGGCTGGAACTTTTTATAGAAGCCCTGCCCCTGGACAACCCCCTTATGTGAAGGTGAGAATATGATTATTTTATATTGAAAGTATTATTTCTTCGTCTGTAATTCATTACATTCTCTCTGTTGTTGTCATTTAGGTTGGGGATAAGGTTAAGAAAGGTCAGATTCTGTGCATCATTGAAGCAATGAAATTGATGAACGAAATTGAAGTAAGAAAACGTTGTCTATGATCTTCCTATTCTCCCTTATGTTGCTTGTTGTACTTTTAATCAACTTCAAATAGATACAAGTTTTTGACCTATGGTTGGTTGTTCACCTATTTAGGGTCTGTGTCTTTTATTTAGGGACCGGACTGAGGAAAAGATTTCCTTGGTAGCAAGATCTTTTATGCTTAAATTATTGTATAGGTTCTTATAAATATGACTAATAATCTTATTTAAATATTTTTTACCTATTATTGGTGAGTTTTTTGACCTTATTGCCTACTCTTTTGTTTCTGCTGGAGTTGTTTTTTATAGCCCATTATCTAGACAGACGTTTCTGCCATTCTTAAAAAAAGTGAGCGGTTCGAAACAATTATCAAAAAAAAATTTTGAAGAATATATATATACTGTTTTTTAGAAGGGTTACTCGACTCACTGAAATTAGAAAAACAAACAAGATGAGGTTTATACCTTTTCAAACAGACTGCAGGACATTTGTGACATTAAGTTTTGTGGTTTTTCTGGGTCAGGTTGATATTCTCTTGTGTTGTTGAGAATCTGGCTCCAAGTATGCCGTGGAATAGGCCAATTTCTTGTATTTACCAGTTGTAGTATTTGAAAATTCTATTGACATGTGACACCTGGTCTAATGATGCAAATGACTGCTGCTGCTTTTCAAAGCCGAGGTTTTATGTATGCCACAGTGCCTGGAGATGGGAGGAGAAATGTAGGAGAAAGTTGTCTGACTTAGATTCTTTATAGGACAAGGAATAGATTTGAAGCTTAGTGGTAAATTACAGCTAAAATTGTTGTTTAGTAACATTATTATAAAAAGGAACAAAATTAAAGAACAATCTTGTATCAACAAAGGGATATTTGTGGTTTGACATTACATTTCTAAATTTGAACTGGAATTTGATCGTAATGGTTGAATCAAAGCAGAAACTTGATGGAAATTCGAGGTTTTCCTATGTTATTCATGTTCAGCCTTGTTCTTTTTTTCACTCCTACATTCTGGGAATGGAAAAACATGACTTTTAGGAAAACGATTTTAAGATGGAAGGAAGAAAAAGAATAATTTTGATAATAAAAGGATTAGATTGAGAAATATGAATATCATTATGAAATTGAAGGTACTTTTAAAAACAGAAAGTAGAAAAAAAGAACGAGACCTACTTGTTTGGTTGTTTATAAATAGCCCAGCAGTGGTACTTACAAGAGAAATATTTGTCTATGCCTGATATGATGTATCAACTCTTAAGTTCCTCTTGCTCTAGTTACAAGGGCTTCACCAACCTTTTTATAGTTTGTGGTTTATTGGTAAAATAGATATGGAATTAAATTTGGTCACAACCTCCTATTGGCATAATTTTGTATGATTTCCTGCAAATGAAGTTATTGGCATAGTTTCTTTTTTATAAATAGACATTCAGAACAGAATAAGATCTGTACTGATTGATGAAGGAAATGGATTTATGTGGTTGACCTTATTACATTAGTAGGATAAATGGATTTATTGTTGTGTTGTAACATGTTTGATCAATGATGCACTTTGTACTCTAGAGTAAATACTAGCACAAAAATGATCTTTGTGGTCTCCGATGAGTTTCATGTTAAGAATCAAAGATTTATCAGAGCTGAACAAATATGTTGGCTAACATCTATTGGATGAGTTAGAACTTATGCTAGCACAAATAGGTATAATAATAGTAATAAAGTATATTGTTGGTTATTGCACCATCTTTGTATCACCTTAAAAAAAAATTCCCTGCATTTTTTAAAAATAATACAAGCAGATAGGTAGTTTCAGACATTTACTACGGACAGATTCTGTATATTAGGTTTACCAGTGGCTTAAGATCGCCTTATCACTGTACTGCTTTGTTTCTGTCTTTGCTGCAGGTTGATTACGATGGAACTGTAACTGACATAATGGCAGAAGACGGGAAACCAGTTGGCTTGGAACAGGTCAATTTTAGTGATTGATGCTATGGCCTAGATAGTCCTTATAATCAACCATTTATAATGTCTTTTTATTATTTTTTACTTTCAGCCCTTGCTGGTGATAGAACCTTGATGGAGGATGCGGCTTTCCAAACGAATGATTAGTTGATCTTTAGTCAAAATTTTCCACTGAACGGGACAAGTAGGATATCAGGAGGAATTGCTGTTACTCTCCTTTGCCGCAGCCTCCGACCCTTCTATTGGATCTGCATGACAATTTATCAGAGTTTATTACGTTCTATGTTTAGCAGTTATCTTGTTCAAAATTGTGGGCATTTGTTAGCTAGTGTATGGTATGTGTGCCTTCCATCCTTTAATTTTAGTTCGACGAGTGTTGCTGGAAAACAACATTATGAAGCTTTTCGATGGGAAGATGTAAAATTAAATGGAATGAATTTAAAGTCAAGCCGCGCTTCTTATGCCCGTTTGATCAAAAAAAGATTAGTTCTTAGACCAACAACCAACCTGAAAAGGAGGTTTTTTTGACATTGTGCCATTTTTGGTACAACATTTGGTTTGATATTTGCAGGTTGATGCATAAGTTTCCTTATTTAATAATCTCAAATTGCCCTAAAGTTTCAGTGGCAAAAGCTTCTTCATTGAGTGTTAAGAGAAAAGCGTCCCCTTTACAACCAGCATGATATTGCTTTTCAGCTTTTAGCAATCCTTAAATTTCTTCTGTCCTTGACATTATCACTTGGAATTTAAGTTCTTTAAGATGTTACCCAGCAAATTTATGTTATAATAATTTTATTGTTGGTGGGGTGAGATTTGAGATCTGGAATGCTAAAGCTTCCCTTAAGTTAAAATAGTTGTTTGATTTGTTTTGCACTCCTTACAAAAGATAATCTTTGCTAAAAGTGGTTGCGTTGGAGATATGACCTATGTAGATAAAAAATGTTACATTTATTTGTAGATTATTTCCTTTCCTTCAAATTTAAGCTTTTTTAATTAAAGACATGCATGATATCTTGTGTGATGATTTCCTGCTCTTTTTATGTTTAAGTTCTTCCTTTTCCTGCGCTTGTCTGTACTTTATCGTGTTGGCTATTTTTCTGGTCTATTTAGATTAATAAAAACAATGTTGTTTTCCGTTATCCCTTTTAAAATATCACTTCAATATTCAACAAATTTGTTACCCTCTTTTTTTGTTTTGGCTAGAAAATCTGGATGTATTTATGATGTTGAACCAACTGTTCTGTTGAATTTAAATCTTCATTCAAACATAAATCTCTTGTAGGTTCACAGTAAAGCTAGGTTGACAACCTTAATGAATAGTCTTTTATGTTATGGTCCTTCGTTCAATTTCAACTATTTTGCTGAATTTGTGCTTCGGCTTCCGTTAATAACTTTGGTTTTTATATATTAATCTACTTACATTTTACAAAAAAAAGACATCATGCCATTTTCACGAGTATTGACCGAATTTTCTTAGATTTTTTTATTGACATGATATTCACAAGACACGCATTTGTTGGCACCCGCACAAAATTTCAACTCTAACACAGTAACATATGTAATAGATTTCTTATAAATTCACAGCTGTTACCTCTCAACCTTCATCCTATCCGTCCAAAACTGACATGCAACAGACAACATTGTGAAATTGTTTCATAAAATCATCTCACATCACAAAGAACTGACGACTCCTTTCCTGATGCCGTATTTTTTTTAACTGAAAAGAGTTTGTGGTGCACTAAATTTAGCTTCTAGTAAAGATATTTTATTGCCCGACGCTAACTACAATAATCAAAACTTTGCAAATTATCACAACAAAAGCATAAAGGTTAGATCAAACTAGAGTGTGCATGTAAAAAGCAGCGACCTATTGCCTTACAACCATTCTGCAAATGAGAGATCAGACTTCACCTGAAATTCGCTTACCCAGAAATCCCGAATTTTGAGCCAGGTCTGACCTTTGTAGTCACGAATGTATGATGAAGAACCTTTAATCTATGAATAATTTAGCTTGGTTCAGGGGGCACTAATTTCAAGCTCCTCATCCATTCCATATAACTGCAGTCATCGAAGTTAATAAAGCTGCACTTTAATCTCGATCTCTGTTCATGCGTTAGTGATTGCAACTGAGGGAATCTTGCCTCCTAAAATAAACAAAAGAAGGAAGTTATTTGCAATCCATTCAAAGGATTCCCCGCTACAGATTTTCTATGTATCTCACATCCATATTCCACATTGTAATTGAATCTATACCATGTAAACACATTTATTTCCATGGTGTATACCCCATGAATTCGTATTTAATGCAAAGTGGATGCGTAAGGAAGATTTTATTATGGCTAAAAATGTGACTCGTTAATGAGCACAAAAAGAGTCACTTGCATTAGACTGTCCTCTGTTGTGTTAAACTTGAACAGAAAAGCCAACCTGCTCATAAGGTGGATCCTTGTGTGCTGGTATTAATCGAGAGACAAAGTACCGAGCTTGAGAACTCCCCTCCTGCATAAAGGCAACAGCTAAGATCATCAAAACTTACATTCAGGTTCCAATTATGACGGTTGAAAACATTTTCATAAATTCCTCCCAAAAAATGAGACATTTCAACTTATGATACGCATATGCCTATAGGAGCACCCTCCCCATACCATCGCACATAAGTTTTTCTTGCCATTATATGAGAATTTCACAAATTTCTGATTATTGACAATATCCATTAAGGAAAGTAAATAAAATATTTTGCCCAAGAAGAAATCAACAGAAAGAAACGAAAGTAAGTAAAACAAACCCTGAATGAAAGTATCCTGGGAGCGGGGAAACGCTGCTCTGTAAGTTCATCAGCAAGTGTTTTGCATGCTGCTAATGCAGCAGCACATCTCCCCTCTTGTGCAGCAAGATCAGCACCCTGTAAGCATTTGCATCAATGAGAAGCCTGTTATTAAAAATTGAGTAGAATTAACACGAGAAAAGAAGAGGAAATGTTTAATGATAGTCATTAAGTCATGTAAAGGATCTATAATAGATTACATCTCTTCTTTAATTTGTTGGTTTTTCCTCATTTTTGTGCAGTATAATCGACCTGTCTGAAATTTCCTTTTA
This sequence comes from Amphibolis antarctica, assembly GCA_024699675.1. Taxonomy (NCBI): domain Eukaryota; kingdom Viridiplantae; phylum Streptophyta; class Magnoliopsida; order Alismatales; family Cymodoceaceae; genus Amphibolis; species Amphibolis antarctica. The sequence continues at coordinate 18,300 of JAMKPZ010003173.1, forward strand.
GCAAAAGAAAGAATTACAAAAGAAGGCAAAATATTGTTTCACGGAGAACACAAGGATCTGTATTTTCCAGATAGATGAAAATCACATAAAAATACATATCATGACGCAAAATGTTAACATGGCACCAGTATGGCAAAATATCTAGACCTAGATAGTTACATCTGTTGTCCATAAGTCATGGCCAACACTACTACAAATTCCAAATAAATGATTATTTAGTTGTACTGAATACAACTTCATGAAGCTGCAGAAAATATATACACTTAAAAGGTAAATACGAAGGCATCAGACTAGGGGGTGGTAAGGTATGAGCCAAGTGCTTCTACAACAGTTACACAAACCTCAAAGCATGTTTTGCTCCTTTACCATTTCAAAACTAGGATAAATTTTGTTAATAAAATAAAAGTCAGTTTTAGTTTTTTTGAAAGCAATCACAATTTCAAATTAAAAGAGAACAAAGAAAAGCAACTTCCATCACATTTAATCAAATATGGAGACAACAATTTTCTAAATAGAATATTATAGAGAAATAGACTTATTACTGGGAAAAAAAAAAAACACAATTACTTATGATGGGGTATCAACCAAAAATCCTCATCACATTTGTATTTTTGATTTTTTCACACGTACTGTGTAGTTCATTTGTAATATTTCAGTAGTCATCCTTGGTGCTGCTAAAAAATGTCCTCCATGAATACCCAAGATGGGATCAATATTCATTTGTCTTGATAATTCCCTTATGAACTAGCAACTCCCTGATTTTACTCATTAAAAACATGTGTTTTTCTTCATAGTAAGTGCAGCACCGATTTGCAGTTCATAATTCATGGTGAGTGGTACAAATCCTACAAGACATTTTGATACTTTTTTTTTACATTTATCAGAGATGCTGCTTTCAATCAAGTGGGTTGGAGACCCTGCAGGTGCCAATAATGGTGAAGTGCAAGAAAAAAGAATAGACAGCTCATTACCAGTTATGAAATAGTTGACAAATTGAGAGTCAAAGATGCACACAAGAATGTCTTACCAACCAAATGAAGACATCAGTCCCATGGTCAAGCACAACAGCAGCATTGGATTGCATAGCAAGATCATAGGATGACAGTTCCTCAAAGGTACCACCTTCACGATGCATGAGACAACGAGGAGCAAGCATTCGAAGAGATAAATCAAAAGATGCATGCAAAAATAAATTTCTTAAAACAGATCTTTCATCCTCATGACCAATGATACTTCCTAAAAGTGGCCCCCTTCTTAGATGGAATAGGTTTTCTGGCAGGGAAGACAGCTCTTTGGGAAACCGATAAAGCTTTGACTTTGGTGCTTCAATTCCAAATTTAAAAGCAAGGTCCTTGACTCTTTCATCTATTGTTGACCTCATATCAATTGCATCAGAAGGTGTTTGAGCACGCAAAAGAGTCCTCTTGGCAATTAGAACAGCAGCCACATCTTCTTGAACACTTTTCAAATATTCTGAAACACTATCAACGGTAGGTAGCCTGATTGTGATCACTCTAGCAATGTTGGCGTGAAGTGTATTTGAATAGCAAACCACAAACTGGAAAAATACATGATCATTCTTGATCTCATGTTTTGCTTCCATGAACAGGGAGAAACTTTGTGTTTCATCAACACTAAGCATCTGAATATAAGTGTAGTCATCATTCTTGAAATATTCTCGAGACTCTGCTGGTGCCTCTTCACCTGGTCCAATCACTTGAGTCACAAGAATATCACTTGAGCAGTGAATCTCAAAAAAACCATGAGATCCTGCAGCCCTGGTAGATGCTCTCTGCAAATTCACTCCAAAGGCCTCCCCAAAATCGTCATGAAGTACAAGGACACCACCAGAACATTTGACAAGTGGCTGCAAAACAGCAACCCTCACAGGGCACGTTCCAGCACAGAGAATATCTACCACAGTATCATAACGATGTGCCACATGCCCAAGATTCTCCATCCACTTCAAAGCAGTTTTCTCCATGTAGGGGTAGTTAGGATGGCTAAACGAGTGAGGAACAGATCCAGGCCCATAAGTATTGGGTCCACCAGCACACACCATAATCCTGCCATTCCCACCTGGCCTTTTGATGGTACCATGAGAGATTTCTGATGAGGGACCTTGGATCATTGCTAATGCAACCTCCACTGCTGTTCCAACGCATCGGTCCCTTGATGCTTCGGGCAGATTTAGCTTGTATGGTCTCAGCGAGGAGAAAATAGTATGTGCAACAGCTCCTGAGGCATGCATAGGTGACAAATAAATACCAGACCCATAGATCAGAGCTTTGAGAGATTCCTGTGTGGGTGATTTGTCACCAGGAAGGACATCAGCCAATGCCATCGAGCCCTCAGAGAAATCATATATTGACACAGTTCGGCCATAAGTTATTATGCCAATTCTTGTGGTAGGAGGCAAGGAATTGACAAAGGCATGCAGGGAACCCTGCAAATGCTGCAGGTGTGCTTCATCCAGACATTCATCAATAACAAGAAATATCGGAGCGGTGGTGACCCGTGAATCAAGTGCTGTAACATATCCAGGTTGTCTATTCCCAGTTTGAATGTAGTCAACTGCTGATGAGCACAGCTCTGGACAATGAAGAAGGTCTTGCCTATTGGATGCAATGTATTCTCCACCGCTGCTATTTATCGTCCTACATATTACACATTGCCACTGCCCAGAAGCCAACAGAATCTCACAGTATAAATTTACATAAGCACCACAATTTTGGCATCTATGGGGATCATGCTGAACAAGCTGAGGACCAGGCGTGATTGCTCTACCAGGAGAAACCAATGCACCAAAGCCCAAGCTTGGTGTGTTAACTAATTTTCTGTGTTTCAAGACCTAGAAACGGAAAGAATGGCAAACAAGAGAATACGTCAAATGAATGGGAATGATAATCATTTCTCATAAACAGACGCTGGTGCATTGAAGAAAATCTAACATCAATAATGAGGTGGATACCTTGTGAGCTGAAAAGAGCACATATGGAGACTCTATGCTAGCATCATTGACACTGGTAGGAATTCGTGAAGGCAAATCTGCCGACCCATTTGAATAATACGGAGGATAAGATATGGGCGACGATGGAGGGCAAAAGGGCACCCTCTGTGGAGTCATAGGAGACGTCCGGAAAGGAACAGCTGCAGGGCGAAGAGGGGAAGAGAAAGCAGGAGGAGCTGGAGGAGGAGGAGTGTTAAATTGGTTAATTGGACTCCCAGTCTTGACCTCATCGGTACTTGGTGCTGAATTTGGGGTCTTGGAAGAAGACACCGGGAGTTGTTGGAGCCACTGGGAAGAAAACCCGGTTGCTTGTGGAGAAGAAAAGGTAGAAGAAGATGCCATTGGACTTGGTCGCTTCTCGCGCTGAGGAATTGGAGTGGCAGGGGAAGTAACAATCGCAGTGTAGCGAGGAGGAGGTGGTGGCGGTGGCAGATCCTCCATGGATTATTGAGGTATTGCAAAGAATAAGATAATAATCTAACGAAAAAGAATTTCGACAAAAATCCAACCCAATATTCGATCTTTGGGCTTATTCTTCCCAGGCAGATCCCATTGACAACCAAATTCCGCAGCTACCAGTGTCTGTAGAAACAAATTCACGCAGATCAACGCAATACTCCCGGGTCGGACAACCGAACCGCACCTTAGACGAGCATTCCTCCAGAAACTCCAATGCGATCGTGCAACTGACTTCACCTGAAACCCAAAAAAACCAATAGAAACCTCCGACAGTGGAACAAAACTTACGAGAAAAGTACCGTCCGCGACGAGGACGAGCGGTTCTTGAAACCCGCAACTGGTGCAAGAAACAGGTATACGAGTCTTCCTCTTCGAATTGCCGGGCCAAGAAAAGATTTTTATGTAAGGAGGTATACCTGGGGATCGGATTGCGGACAGAAAACACCGATCGCAGTGGCGGAAACCTCTGAATCTCTACCACCCGCCCTCCTCCTTCTCCCGGATTTGGTGCTGGAGTCGGTGGCAGCGGCGTCGAGGCAATTTAGAAGGTCGGCTTAGTGCTTGCACCGCCGGTGAACTTATCCGCAAACCAGTTGGGCTTTGTTCCGACCGCCTTGTCACGTGATTCAATGTAAATTTTGTTAGAATTAATTGGATGGCTTTTAATAACGGCGAAGAATTAATTCAGACATCATTCACTTTAATTTTTAAAAGTATTTTTATTTATACGTTAATATTTATCTTCTTTAATTTAATTTTTTATTATTAAAATTATTCTTCAACTTTTTATCTTAAAATTATTTTTCTCATTTTTAAATTAAAAGATTGAAGTTAGTAAATACACCTTTAGATTTGATTTTCTTTACTCGATTTTAATTTTAACTTTTACATGTGATGACAAAGTTGATGTTTTTAATTGAAGTCTAATCTAAATAGGATATCCAACTTACCGTTCATCAATTTATTCCTTGTTCCGTTAATTCTGATGATACCTTTTCCTCTATCTCTAATACATGATTAGATGGATATTGTTAATAGGAAATTGTGATATGTTTTATTTTAAATGGCTTATGTTTTTGTGTCAAGTCCATCTAAAGGCGTACTTCCTTATTTTAGCTTAATGCAATCTTCTTCTTCTTTTATAAAAAAGTATTTTTTATATTTAAAAAAACTCTAAAAGTATTTATTTTTATTAATAAATTCATGTAGTCATTAACGTCTGAGTCTTTGTAAAATTTATCAATTCAAATAATCTTAATTAATTCAACCATTATTTAGAGCCAGTTGGCCATGCATTCTGACAAGGTTTTTTCTTTCAACAAACTCTTGTATTTGTAATTATGAAAAAATCTTGCAATTTTAATAATGAATAAATATCTATAAATTTTTATTCCAGATAGAAGTAATCAAGATATAAAAAATTCTTTATGCTGATGGCCTACAATACTTTTTAACTAAAATTTAATTTAATGTTTTTCATGCAAACCTTATTTTACATGAAAATAAATTTTTATTGCCTCATTAAAAATAGATATATATTTTTTTCACAAATGTTATTGCATCAATGATGAGTCATATCAGACTTCTTCATTTTTAGTCACTATTTTTTATTTCAAAATTTAATAAATTTTGTTGAATTTCAATTTTTGATATTTAAATAAAAATAAGAAATATAATTTAAATTTGTTAAATGATGATAGATTTCTAATATTAAGAAATAAAAGTTAAGTTTCGTTATTAAATAAAATTAAATTTTATAATAAATTATAAAATAAAAATTAATATATAAAAATTATAAAACTGCTGTCAAATCATACCAGTCGGCTCACCACCACAAACTCGAAGCTCTTCTTCCATGGAGGTCGTCGTCCTCCGCCCCATCTCCGCCGTGTCTCAACCCCTCACCCTCCCCCTCCGCCAACCCCAATCCCTCTCTCCTCCACCCACCACCGCCATCACTAGCAGCAGCGGCGGCGGCAGCTCTCCACCAATCGCTCATCTCCACACCCGCCTTCACCATCCGATACCCAATTCCACCTCCAGCAGCAACAACCACCGCAGGACAACAACAACACCCAAATCCTCTCTTGCCCCTCCTCTTCGTCCCGTGTCGGTGTCGGACCCGGAGATCGTCACCTCCGCCGCTGCCGTGGCGGCCGCCATCCGCCGGGCCTCCTCGCCCAACTCCCACGTGGAGTTCGTTCACAGGATGGACAAGGGCGGTGGTGCGGGGAGCGACCTGGTCCTCCCCAGCCCTGACTTCCACCGGCTTTGCCTCGAGCAACTGGACCTGTTTCGGACGGTCGTCGACCCCAATGCCGTCCTATCGGTTAGCTTCTTCTGTGGATCTTGATGCTTCGAGAGGTCCGTCTTTTGATTTTTGTGTGGTTTACCTTTGACAGGTGTATGTGAGGCCGGCAGGGGGATATGCCATGGAACAGCTGGAGCTTCGCCGGGTTGTGTTTTACCCTGGGATTGGTATGGAGGATACCACCGAGCGCGTGGTGATTGCTGCTAATTTTGGCGTTCCAGCGAGTTTACGTGCCGTGGAAGCTGCTCTGTCCAATAAGCAGGCATTTTGCCCTAATCTGCAAAGATTCAAGTTTTCTGTTGGTTGATGCCTGTTTCAATGGAACTGACATTTGACTGTCAGGTTGACGTTTTACCTGATCATGGGGCCGTCGTTTTGCCGTTGGTTAAACATCCTTTCGTTGTGGGGTTTCTAGTTGCAGAGATTCCATTCAGAGAGGTACAAGTGACTGAAAATGATCCAAATGAAAGGAGTGACGTGGTGTTAAGCGCACCAGCTCAAGAAATTGGTGGTTTTCTTCCAAGTTCCGATGATCAAATATGGGAGACGCATGCCCACAAGAATGACCTCGATGGATGCAATCAATTAACAGCAGAAAAAAGGTCTACAGCAGTCATGATATCTAGCTCATTGGCTGTGGCGTACGTCATGGATCAGGTAACATATGCCACTAGCTCCTTTTGATGATGAATTGTTTACCAGTTACAAGCCACTCATTAGCCTGGTAGTATAAAAGATTACTGAGTTATAAATCATGTATCATGGAGAACATAGAGGACGGTTGAATGAGCGATTCAGAAACACGAGACTAAACTCATATGGTGTATGTTGATATACCTAATGGGTATGCACTAGTTATGCCAAATTGGGATTTGTGGTTGATTAACTTGGTATTATAAATTATTGATTGATCCATTATTTCATTCCATTTTCTATTTGAAAAGCTTAGACCTCTTATTTGTACATTTAGCCTATTTAGTAGTTGGTATCAAATTTCACATGACTATATCCCAGGAAAACAATAATACTCACTATTTAGAGCTAAATAAGAAAAAGTTAAACAGGCCAAAGCATAAGTTCCTTGTAGTTGAGCATGATGTTTAGGTTGCACTATTCATGTTCCACCTATATTATTGCCTTATGAATATTTCACATTTGGTTAGTTTGGAGGACAATCTTCATCCTTTACCCCCATCATTCATCAAGAGAGGTCTAGATTTAAGAATATTGGCTAATAGTTATGTAATCCCACTATAGAGTCACATGTACTGATACTTGGCTTGTCTCATCATCAGACATGAACCTACTGTTTCACATGGATGTGCATGTCAATATAAAACAATGTTTTCCTTGAATGTTATTTTTGTCAGTAAAGTAAACTTTTCTTTTGAAACATTCATCTAGCTATTCTCTTGTGGTTCTGTCAGAAGTTTATAATTCAAATACTCTGCAATTTAGATTTCAGAACATCTTGAATTAATTCCCTGCTGTCCCACTTATCATTTTGGTTGTTTTAGTATCTAAGCAATCATTCATTCATATGACAGAAATTTCACCTTGCACCATATGCAAATGAATCCTTCTATTGTATATCAATTTAAAAAGGGTGAACCCAGTGCACAATCCTTCCATTGGAGACTGAGGAAAGTTTCTGTATGTGCAGCCTTACGTCTTAGTTTTGACAAAATGCCAATTGGTTAAAAAAAATTGATGTTTAGTCTAGATGTTCACCATCATACTGTTTATATGGAATTATCTGAACATGACTGCATGGCAGTAAAGTGAATTATTTACCTGCCTTCACAGCGAGCAATCTTACTTCAGCAGTCCTCTTGGCAAAATAACATCAGAACGAGTCATTTAATTGAGCAAGTACGTTTCTACACTTGATCGATCTTTATCTTTTGGTTCTTTGCATGACAAACCAGCATTTTGTTAGCTACAGAGGACTTGATAATTTCTCTCTTTAATTATAGATTCGTGCTCCTCTTCTTAACATCAGAACATTGAGCAAAATGCTGACCACCCATGTGAAGAAAAATGAGGTTTGTTTGTTCCCATCAAATCCATTGTCAGAATCTTATTTTTCCCTACAATAAGTAAATGATGCTGGACAGATCTCGTATGATGTTATTGAGGACATACTTGTGCAAGGGGACCAAATGAAGGAATCCCTGCAACAACTTCAGGATGCTGTCCACTTTACCAAGGTTGTTTATCTTGTCGTCTCTGCAGATCAATTCATAGGTTGCAGTTCTTTAAATTCAAAGATACTTTTTCCTTCAAGTTATACTGGCTGGTACCACTGTCAATTATTTTTCTATCACTTTGAATTTATTAATGGGCTACTTAATTTCATATCATATTCCAAATGAAAATTTTGAGAAAACTATGCTCATGGATCTTCCATTTGTATTTAGCACATCTGGCCAAAGGATTAATAAATTGTTGGACTCTAATTGTTTTGGAGTTCTGGTTAATAATCATGTACTTAAATATTCCTAGAATTGAGTCAATTTAAAAGATTAAATATATGCTAAAAGAAAGGGTAAATCTAGTTCGTAAGACTTCTACCATTGTGAGTTCTAGTAAATATCCATTTATATTCTCCACACTTGAGGAGATTATTTCTAGGATTTGAATCAGTCACCATTATGCCATATTGTGCTAAGCTTATCATTGTATCAAGGGTTCTCTCACAAAGTATGCTATCACAATAAATTATGGTGTTCCTCTGTGAATGGACAGACAAGTGACCAATCGTGCATGTTGTAGACTTTGGCATGCAAGTGAAATTGCTTTGTGAACTAACACTAGACCAAATTTTGTCCTAGAATAGGTTAAGACTGATGCTCTGACTGGATAACCAAGCTTCATGTTATCATGAATTGATGTCCTGTTAAAAAGATAACATGGATACTTTAGATTGAAAAGTAAAATGTTCTTCAAAATATATGGAGGTTTTGTTCTACAAGAGTTTCAAAAAAAAGGAAGCATGTGATCACTTTAGGTGTAGGTTACATCCTACAAATAATTAATAAATTTGTTGTAGAATGTTGTCATGGTATTAGTTGCTGTTGCCCAATTAATATACACTAAAATTTTATGGTTCCATGTTATCTAGAATAAGAAGACGGAATACATTTTCCGAGCCCAATTGGTAGTTGACATTTTGATTTCAATCCATATCTGTTACACTTATTTTTTTGTACGTGTTCATGTTTAACAGTCTAACATGACATCATACAAAATAATTAGACAAATGGGTTTCTGATAAAAGTTTCCTTTTAATTTTAAGGGGACACTTTTTGTCACAAAAATTTTAATGCATTTATCCCCTAGGTCCATCTATAATTTTTCCATTGTTAGTATTGTTTTGAAATATTTATTTTTAAGAATCTCGTGATAATAGAATTTTATGCTTACATGACTTTTTCTTACAGTTTGTGTATTTAGTCTTAATTTAAGGTATCTCTCCATAATTTTATTTTAAACATTAATTACTATTTTACTTTCATCTAGATTATGCCATCCGTAAACCATGGTTTTTTTCTTTTATTATTTCATCCATAATCAATACAAAAACATAAGGACTTAGGAGTTGATCTTTGGTCTATTATTGAAAAATCTTTTCTGTCCTATGGTTTAGACACTAATTACCACTATAGGTCTATGTCTTGCATGTGTGTGCGTATGTGTTGGCTAAACTTACTATAGGCCTATCGTGACTTACCTCAATGAATCATAAGGTTCTCTGAATATTTCAGGCAAATATCATGCGTTATAATGAAGAGAATTTGAAGAGGTTACGTGACTCAACTGATGGGCATTTGGTACTTCCAAGATCACTTATACCTGATCACCATTCAAGCAAGCATCATGAAAAAGTGAAGCATTCTGTCCTTTCTTCTAAGTCTGCAATAAACGATACAGAAATGCCCATGCCACCTCTTGCTCTTACTCCACAACAACATATCAGGTTTGTTTTTTCCCCAGCAATCCTGTTGAGAGATGATTTCTTGTGCCATGTAACTAGAATTCTATACATCTTTTGTTCAGAGAATGGTTCTCCTGTAGCTATTCCTTATCTTTGTTAACTGCTACCAAAATATTTCTTAAATAATTCAAGGAACAAGCATACGTAGGGCACCTGTAATTCAGCTTTTTATTCTTTTCAAATTTGCACTTGTTAGACTACAGGTGTCTCAAGATCCAAAACCATCTGTGATATGTAATTATCATTTCTGTTTAAAGGACTATGAAAAGTGTTCAGTGTCTCATTCATACTCTGTCAAACTTATTATTGTTGAATGTGAGAAGATTGCAAAACCCGAGGCCTACAAATCAAACTTTTTCATTCATCTCTGCAGGAAATTGTCCCTGCCATGTTTATTTCCTTTCATTTCTTCCAACCTTTTCATTTTGGATGTTATCCATTTAACCATGTATATGCTTGATCCTTTTTTCAAGTGTACTATTTTATTCTTCTGGTTCATATCTCTGTTATTATCAGGAAGACCTTGTAGCGTATCTGATGTACTGGGAGATTTGGTTGGAGCGGCAAGCCCTCTTGCTTTGAAACAGCAAAGATTGCTAGAATTCTGTGAGAATGCATTACCTCCCCTGGTTGCTGTTGAAGAAGTAGCTTTACGACGGGCATTGAGCAACTTGATAGAAGGGTCTCTCCTGCGTACGAAGGCTGGTGGAAGAGTGCAAATTGTTGCTAGCGGAGCACCAGGAGGTGATGCTCTTATTGTTATTGAAGACGATGGTCCAGACATGCATTACATGGTAATACAATAATTTCCTTGAACCACACCACTAGTCTCTAAAACATCTGATGGTATTGTTAAGCATCATGTTATAACATATTTTAGCTGCACTACCAAGACTGTGTAATTCCATTTAAAATTTCCCCTGATTCCTTTCAGACACAGATGCATTCTCTCACGCCTTTTGGAGCGGATCTCCTTTCAGAGGATGTGATCAAAGACAACATGACTTGGAATTTTGTTGCCAGTTTGAGTGTTTCTCGTGAGATCCTGGAGAGCTATGGGTGCGTTGTCCGTGTCAAATCACCCCGCATGCCTGATGCTTCCCTTGGCTCTGGTGGGACTCGTGTAGAGGTTTGGTTGCCTACTCTGGAACACTGTTCAAATGAATCCTTACAAGAAGCTTAGCATATTTATCTGTCTGTGCCCCAAATGCGAGCATTATAGAAATGAAACGTGCCACTGATCAGCTGAGATGTGTTGATTTTGCATCTGTTCGAAGAAATAATAATGGTTGTCTATTACTTGCTAAAATTGAAGGTTAGAGGTAAGGATAAGTCTATGCTTGCCTGATACTTACCTCATTAGCGCCTTTAATAAATGTAGAGTAGTCATCACCGTATCTGAATGTTGAATGTTGTGCACATTGAAGTGATCTGTACTTGCGACATGATCTCTCTGTACAGTTCGAGCCATCTGGCAGCTGCATTTTGAAATCCTAGAATATGTTTGCCAGTGCCAGAATTGAAAGGAACTTTCTGAACTCACTTGCATTGTATCTGGCATCTTCGAATTAGGTTTTGTTTGATTAAGATTTTTTTACAATACATCTTAATTTTTTATTATGTATCACAGTAATCTATAATAATATTTATTAGATAATTTTAACATTTTATATTAAAAATATATAAAAATATTTACATGATAAATTATATAATTTCTTAAAAAATATAAACATTATTTAACTTAATTTTACCTTTACAACAAACACATCTTTATGCAAAGTAGTATAAGATGAATGTCAACAGAAATCAATCTGCAACATCTCTGTTCCATCAAGAAACTGCCGCACTTCCAACAGAAATCAATCACTTCTATAGGTGCTTAAACACCTATAGAAAAGTTGGAAGAAAATTGTATGCTTTTTAAATATAATATTATTTTATATACCGTCGAAAACTTAAAATCACGATCACAAATAACACCCTTTTTTATGTTATCAAAGATATTTAAGATAATCTTATACTCAAAAAGCGTACAAACCATTTACAACCGTAGGTATCCAAGAAATAACCCTTTTAATTTCATCGGATGAGTGCAAAACCAGGAAGACCTGACCGTGTGATCACACCACCGACATCTGCAGTTCCTTCCCCTACGATGATGATCAGATCATGGTACCTTATTCTGATCCGACATCTGAATACCTCATCTGAATCTAATAAGACACTGACACGATGGATACAATTGACGATATGATCACAAGTTTTAAATTTCACAAGCTATTTATTAGAAAAGTAACAAAACAATTAGTGATATAGTTTATGGTGTTGGTGGTTGTTTCGAGATGTCACCTCATCGTCTCTTGAAATCATGGATTGGTTATTATGTCTCCACCGTCAATTATTGATTGATGGAGGGCATGTTTTGCTTTGTGGGGGTGCTTGATAAATCTCCCATGAACTCTGCTCTTAGCTGCATCAATAATCTACCAAGGTAATTGAAACCCTCTCCTTCCCGACCCCCACCCCAAAAGAGATCATGTGGCGAAGCTTCCACAAGTACGGAGCCAGCAGTGGATCGTAACAGAGCATTCAAGTAAGGGTAGGTTGAAAACTTGCACTTCAGAGCCTTGTACATGATATCAGTCTTGATGGAGTCCCAATTAGGTCGAACCTGTTTAAGCACAACCAAATGAGTTAGATGCCAAACTATCTTGAATCATCACGTAAACAACGTTGTAACACAACATAACAATTGGTATCATGAAAACCATCAGTAGAAAAAATGCAGAGTGGTCGTTACCAGGGTAGGATGTTTCTTCTGCAATGACCTTCCCATGCGTGCTGCTTCCTCGGGGCTCTTTGCAAGCTTTACTTGTGTGATAAAATCTTGTACGGTAGGATCATTACCTCCTATAAACTTTTGAGTCTGTAAAATAAAAGGTCATGAAAATACCTTTCACTCAGATCATTAGTGAATTAAAATGAGAAGAAAATATCCATAACAGAAAGTAGTCCCATTTCCACAAAAAATGAAATAACTCCACATCCTGTCATCAACATATCACATAACACAAAATCAGCTTCTTTTAATGCTTAACCTGGTAATAGTGTTCCACACTTGACCATGTCTGAGATTCTCCATTTTCGTCTGGCATAAGTATAGGATGAGGAGAGAAATTCGAAAGGACTCCATACAGATCCCACGTCTTATAGAAGAATATGATGCTTGTGTCATAAGGGGCAACCATCGGGTCAACTGCAGAAATTTCATCCTTAGATGGAATTACAGGTGACATGTCTGGGATCGGATGCAGAAATCCACTAATCAGCATGTCTGGCCCAACCTGCAATCCAGAGTGAAAAAGGAAAAGTTAGCAGTATGTGCAACAAGCCAACGAGTTCAGTCATAACACAATGCAGAAAGAGATCACTTAGACCAGATACTTCAAACAATATGATTTACTAAATTTCATAATGAATGGTCAAATTTATCAAAGATGATTCTTTGGGAACCGTGAGGGCAATCACAACTTAAATCACAAGCTGCAATCCTAGTTTCCAGCACAAGAAATATATTGAAACTTGGATGGAAAATGAAACCAGTAGGAGTTAATGTAGACTCAAAGTCAGATACACTCCTAAAAAAGGGATTCATTCTATATTTTTATTCCCAAAAATACTATTGCAACATTCTAAAATTACTAATATATCCCCAAAATTTAAATTGGTGATTAAGTGACTTGCTTCAATGACTTGTCAAAACTATAATACACGTGAAAATACTAAATCAATTTCGAACTCGTGTACGTAGAATATTTCTCACGCAAATTAACAATTAATAAAGAAGGAGAAAAGCTGTGTAATAAAATTAGAAATAATGAAATTAAAACAATAAATCCTTTTCTTCTATTATCCTAAAAGCAAGAATTGGTTTGTCATTTTTATTTTCGATAATAATATCCTCACGGTATTGCAAAAAGTAATAACATGAACTAAAAATAAAAAGACGATTAATATTTCTGTCCACAGAATTTCTTAAAAACTATCCATCACAAAAATGTCTAGTCCACTAAAAGTGGAATGGTTGAAAAATATGTTTTATTTGTACCATATTTTCCTGTAATAATATTTGTGTATGGCTTCTAGGATTTGTCATTCTCTTCGCAATACCAGCAACATCTTCATGCAGTAGTACTAACGCCTACAGTCCCTAATGTCCAGAATTGAAGGCACACATCATAAAGGACAAATGCAGCAATTATGCTTTTGTCTTCTGTTTGGCATTACCATCATGATACCAAGGGAACTTCATGGATTTGTCAATCAAAATTCTTTCAGCACTCACATAAATTTCACAAGAAGTTGAACAAAGTTTATTTGCTGTAAAGAAAAACACTAAGAGAAGAGCATCAAATCCTGCTGTTTTTAGACAATTGGCAACATCTATATTTTTCTGAATACTAAATAGACTATCTTTTTCAAATGTACCTTATCAAGGCACCACCATGGAATTGCATTTGTTAAAAATGGCAGATATGACATATCTCATATCAAAGTTCACATACGCTTGTTGCAATCTGAACTACCGCTATACCAGAATGATTAAATTTATGCTTATTATCAAGTGTTATCATTATACTACATCCCTTAAAAAGGTAAACATTAGATATTGCAAAGTTACATTGTAATCAGAACAAGCAGACTGAATAAATCTTAGATAATTTGAACAACTAACCTGCTCAAATGAAACATCAATCAAGTTAAGTGCTTGGGACATTTCAACCATTCCTAATTCTCCAACAGGGGATGGAGCACCTTTTCCCCCGATAATTTTTGGTGCTACAAATGCATATACCTGCATCACATGGTACAAAGCTGTAAAAACACAGATCAAAATTATGATGGTAAGATGCAGTCAATGTGATGAAGATGACAACACTAATGCAGAGTGCAAAATAATGTACAATGAGATTCTTAATGATATTCAGAAATGGTAACAAACACAAAGTAGCAATCATATCCCAAAGAAAAGGTGTTGTGGACTTAAGTGGCAGTAAAGTACCTTATGGATGATACCATCAGCAATAGCTGATGCTGCTAATCCTCCCCCACCCTCCCATAATACCGAAAGATAACCACGACTGTAGCAATATTCCATAACTTCTCTAGGGTTTAGAATGTCAAATTCTACAACTTCAACACCTTTTGACCTAAGATACCCTTGGAATTTCTTCCTAGCACCTTTTTGTGTTGCAACAATTGTGTATGCTTCAAGTGTGTTCCAAAGGTTTGCATCATCGGGAAGGCAAAGAGTTCTTGACATCACTATTCTCACTGGAACATGTCCCCCTCCATGTCTTGCAGTTAACCGTGGATCTAGAAGAGACACAAAAAAGACACTTACAACAATGCCATCAATATTTTGAAATGGATGAATAACCTATGAAAATTTATACCATCACGACGTACAGTATTTCCCCCAACAATAACAGCATCACTTCTGCCCCTTAAGTCAAACACCCTGTTTCTAGAAAGCTTGCTACTTACCCATGATGCATGTCCACTACTACAGGCAATTTTCCCTGCAAATCCACATGTGATGTGCGAAGCTCAAATGTAATATCTAATTTAGAAGAAACAGTCTCATATAGAATTGGCAAGCCTTGTCAAAGTTGAAGACTTTAGAGCAGATCATAGGATAAAAAAAGAAAGAGCAGATCATAGGATTTAGTAACTGAATATCTAAAGAAAAATCAACATGGCTCACCATCTAATGTCATGGCATATTTGAGAACAGAAAAGGGAACACCAAAGGCAGCTCCGTACAATATAGGAGCATTAACTGAAAGGCAGGAGTTGAAGGCTCCCTGTAAAATAAAGTATTTAAAATACTTTAGCTGATAAGGATATTAAAAATTGTAATGGCGGTTGCTATATTAAAAATTGTAACACTTCTGTATATTATTTTAATATCTATGTATATACAAGTTATTCAGTTCTCATATCTTTCCGAAACAGAAATCACCTCTCAAGCTTTAAAATTACCAAAAAGGGGAAATCCAATGCTTAGGCCCCCACTAATGGTGGGCTTAAGGGAGATTCAATTGTACGTAACCTTGCCTCCATAGATGGAAAGGTTACTTCTTAGGATTTTGAATTCATGACTTTTAAGCTGCAATAGAGAACCTTTACTGTTGCAGTAAGGCTCTCCTTCCAATTGAAATTACAATCATGATAAAAATATATCATCTTCATTACATGAGATGTGCAGTTAAGATTTCAGATGATAATCTACCTCAAATGCTCTACTCTGTAAATCCTCTCCAAGAACATTGACCTGCATGCCTTGGCTTCTTAATCTGTTTATAGCTTTACCTCTGTGATGTTGCATTGGGTGTCTTAGCCCCACAACAACTCTTTGTATTCCAGCCTAGATAAAACAAAGGGACAAAAACAACGGGAAATAGCTGCAAACATGATCAGACAATCAAATGCTAATAAATAATAATGATAAATTCCTTAAGTCGATGTAACGACAATAGAGTTCAGTAAAATTCATTGACTAGTGATTTTACCAGATTACCGACAAGTAAACAGATAGAATAGAACAAACGATAGAAATGCACCTTCACATATTCTACACAGACAAGCTAAGTTAAAGCATTCTCTACATAAAAAAAACACACAACCAATTTAGAATTAGTTTGCTAAGCAACGGTTGCCGTCATCCACCAAAAATCCACAATTCCAAGAACAAAAACCCAGATATGAACTTTATCCACAATACACAAAAACAATACAGTAAGCAGAATCATGATTTTGAGTACCTGGATGAGGGACATCACGGGAGTGTGATCCCCGTAGCAGTCACCAGGCTCTAGGTTGACGTAGGCCGTGGAGCCCCTCGCAAGCCCCCGGGCCATCTCGACGGCCTGCACCTCGGCGCACTTCGTACCCTGGGCGTAGAGGAATCCCTCACCGACCACGTCAGTGCCTCTGGCGATCACACACCCGAAGTTCGGGTGCGGGGACGTCTTCCCCGCCGACATGTCCGCCAACTCCGCTGCCCGCAGCATTTGGGCGGCGTCCTGCACCAGTGGGGAGGAAGAGAACGAGAGCGCCATGGGAATGAGAACCGAAGCGGAGTGGATTTGTTTTGCGGTAGAACGAAGACGCCTTACAGATTTGTATGCTTTCCCTCGTCCTTTCAACGCAGGACCAGAGACAAGATAGATTTACTTCGAATGTATCACCAAAATAAATATTTATAAATAATACAGTGAGCGATTTTTTAAAAAATATTTATATATATATTAAGCATCATGAAAAAGTTAAAATTAAAGATAAAGTTAAATTACAAAATGTCAGGACGAAAAGATCAAAGGAAGCGTTTGCAGGGTTGTTTTTTATGCGTTCATTATTTATATATTATTTATTATTATTTTTAAATATAATTATTATATTTTAATTGTAAATTATATATTTTAAAAAAATTGTAAAATTCAACTCACCTTGAAATTACCCACACAAATGCCTCCAAAAACATCATTGAAAGACAAATGCATCATTCACTTTTTTTTTAACTTCCATAGGTACTTATATTTTCACGATGACATTTTACATTTAATAATCTATTTTTTTTATTATTAAAATCATTATTCTCCTTTCTTTTATCTCAAAATTATTCTTTTCTTTCTTTTCATTTCAAATTTATTTACCTACAAATTATTTTTTCTTATTCCCAAAGTGTAAGAATAAAATTAATGAACGATCTCAAAGTATTGACAACTTAATATAAAATAACACATCAACCTAATATACGTAAAAGATTACAAAAGGTAAAAAAAATTAGTTCTACTGTGACAACATTTGTCAAAAATGAATGTCACTAAAGTCTCATTTAAGAATAACTTCAGTTAACTTTAAAAGTTAAATAGAGTTAAAATTAAAGTTATTTTTAAAATAAAGTTAAAATTATATAATAATTAGAGTGATAAAAGTTTATATATTAAAATTTGTGTAATATTAATGATATTAGAAAAGTAGGTAAAATTGAACCACGCAAAACCTAAAAGTAATGTTACTGGTGTTTTTAACTTTTTCTATTGTTAAAGTAGAATTGAATTCAACTTTTAATTTAAATGATGACTCATTGAGAAATTTCATAAAGTACCTAGAAGTCAAGATTAGATAAGGTAAAATAATTAGTGAATGTTATATTGTATCCATAAGTAAAGAAAACATAAAGATTACTCTTTACTCGTCTTCTTGACAACCCAAAAGAAAACAAATAGGATAGAACTCTAAATTTTTTTGAAAATAAGAAATTTAAGCTTGATATTTATCGAAAAGGCCTGACGAAGAAAATAAATATTTTGAATAATCGAACGGATTTACCAGAAAAGTTGTCAAAATAAATATATTGAAATCCTATAATAAATATTAAAGATACTTTTAACCGAGAATATTTAAACTTTATTTTTTATTATAAATTTAATATAAATTATGAGTAAATTACTCCTAAATCTTAAATTTGCTTATTTTATGATTTAGATGTATAAACTTCAAATAAGTAGATATCTCTTTTCTAAACATGTATTATAGATATAATTTTTTATTATTAATGAATTTTAAGTTAATATATATAAATTACAAGATAAGTATTTTTTTTGTTTATAATTTAGTTTAAAATTTTATTTAATGTACTGTAAGGTTAATTAATAAAGTATAATTATGAACCGATAAGAAGTGTAAATAATATTTTATTGAGCAGAGATTGAAATCTTAAAGTCTTAAGAAAGGTCTTACATTTTTATAATTACTTAGGTCTTGTTTATTTTTTTAATTTTAATTTCAATTTTAACTGTATACAAATTTTTATCCTATCATGATTATCATATAAATTATTATACATAAATTCTTATTTTATAATTTATTATTTAATTTTAAAATTATTTACTAAATTACTCTAAACTTCGACCCTTTATTTTATAAATTCTTTAAAGTTTATTTTATAACTTCAACTCTTTAAAGTTAAAATTGAATAAACCATAAGTTATCATTAAAATAATATTTTAATATTCATTTATGCTGTGAGAATTAAGTAAAATAAAATAAAATAAAATTTAACTATGTTTAATTTAAGTATTTGTGTCAGATATTTTATTCTGTTAATCAAAGCGAATCTGACATTTTAACTTTGTTAGTAGTCTATAGATCTTTTATTAATTTTATAATTTTAGATTCGAACAAGTAATTTATTTAAAATTTTGATAAAGATTAAACCAAAGTTATAAACGAAAAAGATATCCTAAACCGTGATTCCGATGTCAACGACGCTCGTCTTCGGCTGGAAATGGATCTCCTCTGCCTTCCTCCGAAGGTACGCCAGCGGCTGCTCTCGAACTATTCACTTCTCAGTTCTGGTGTCGGTGTCGGTTGCGGTGGTACGTAAGGATGAGAAGCATCGGCGGCAGACGTGGTGGTGGTGGTGGAGTTGAGACATACATCGAGAGTGGAGTAGCGTTGGGGGAGGGGGGGGTATTGAGAGTCGTGACATCAGGAATCCCAATTCGGAGCGTATCGCTGCATCAGTGAGATGACCGAATGCTGATGCTTGTTCTAGCATTGATTCTAGAGTTTGAAGCCTGTGTATGACAAAGCGTAGGCTGGTTGTTGGGTTAGTCTCAGTTTATCAGAGAATTTTGAAAAATCTGGTGAATCTCCTTGTACCACACGGCACACTCGAATGGGGTTTCTTTCTTACTCGAGTGTCCTGTTCAGAGAGAAGGGATTTTTCTTATTTGGACTAATAGTTCTAGAAGAATACAAGACTTATTTGAACACAAAGTGGGTTGTGAACTTTAGCTTTTGGATTTGATGCTAGCTGTTGAAGAGTGTGGAGAAACAAAGGACCGTGTAAAACCTAGAGTCATCTCACACATCTCAAATTGTGATCTCTGGTTTGACAAGAGATCACTTGATTTTTCATGCACGAAAGTTTTATGGAAAGCCGAGGGTCCAACTATGAGCCTTTTCCGCATTTTCATGGAAAGAGTCATAATTTGTAGGGGAAGAACTACATCACTGCCAGTAAGTTCCAATATTGAGTTTGTAATAGTCAAACTGATGATATTGGAGTTAAATAACCCAAACATTCACGTCGGACATTTTTTTAGTTCCATAAAAATATCTGGTCGTATGTTTTGGTCATTATTAGAGTAGGGGTTGCACCTATTAAAGATAAAATAAGAGAAAATTAACTCAGGTGGTTTGATCATATCCTTACGAGACTAAAAAATGCATTAATTAGGAGAGTAGAATCAATTAATACAAAATAAATTAAAAGAGATAAAGGTAGGCTTAAAATTTCTTGGTTAGAAATTGTTAGAAAAGATTTAAATTTATATAATTTAATAGAATATTTGACAATATATAAAAATACTTAAAAGGAAAGGATTTATATGATCGACCCCATGTAGTTGGATTATGGTTTTAATTGTTGTTGTATCTATTGATCATTGTTTATGGTCAGATATTTCACTGTACTATCATATAAATTGAGAATTCACTTGGTTGAGGAGCTGCAAACATGACTACGCACACAATTTTAGAATTTGAATTGATTTAAAAAATGACAAAAATTATATTTGTACAAAGCAAAATTAGAATTTCACTTGGAAATGAAGCATGTAAGAATTTTTACATTGAATTCAAAATTTTTGCTGCATTTGTAATATGAGAATATCTAATAATTAAAGCCTCAGATCACCAAGTTTTTGGCCCAGGAAATACAACTTTGGAATGCATGCCTTATTATATTAAAAAATTATGATTTACAACAAAATATTCATGTTTTGTAGGCAAATGTTGCAATCTCTATGTTCAGCACAATTGCAAAGAAAAGAAATCTAGAACTCCAAGACTGCAGGATCTTTCATATCAGATGCTTTGCAGCAAAACGAGGTTTTGGTCCCGAACCACAAAAGAAGGTATATAAATCTTTTTACCTTAGTCCTTACAAAATACAGATTGTGCATTCACTTTTGACAACACATGATATCTTGTTCATTGTTGACTGAAGATAATAATTGAATTGGGTTTATATAAAATTTGATTCTTTTATCAGTAAAAACAAACTCAAGGTGTAAGCATCCTGGACTCAATTGTTTTTTACACCAGGTAGTTATGACTTCAATGTTTAAAAAATCATGCTGTTCCTATAGATAATTGGATAACTATTGTGCTATCTTCTTCATTGTTATCTTTGTTCACATTCTTCCATTCATCTTAGTTCCTCTTTAGTTATCATGTGATGTATCCTTCCGTTTGTGAAGCATATTGCAGTCACTAACATGAAATTAAACATCAACACATCTTTGCATTCAGCAAATTGTCAATATGTGTAATTTTTTTAATTTGTTGATACAATATTGAAACCAATGTCAATGTGATAATTTTGTTTGAATATGATATTTTTATTTTCGTGTTTTCATAAATATGTCATTTATATGTCCAAGTTTTAGTGACACGTCTTTTTTTTGAATTTCATGTGCATGGATGCGTCTTCATAAATTTTTGTTGTACACAACACAAAACTAAGTTTATAATGCATAAAATTTTTTAGTTTTGTGTGTACATTAACTGTATTAACCTCATCTTATTGTATCTAAGTGTTTTAAGATTTGGTTTTGTATTTAAGTTTGCCTTAGTAAATCTCTTGCCATGGTGCAGTAGGATAGATGTTTTTGCTAGATGCTGGAATTGTGTTTTTTTTTTTTTGCACCAGAGCCCAGGTCCTGCTATCAAGATGTCTTTATGTTGTCATAGCATATACTTAAATAATTAATTATATTGTTTCCACATTCCGTTGCTTGTCCCATTTCAGCTCCATGTTGATTTTGACATGTTAAATGCAAAATATTTCCAGTTTTCCACATTCTTTTGCTTGTTTACTAGTGTACTTTTAAAACCAATAGTGAAATAGCACAATTGGTCTTTCACTCTTTAGTGAAGGAAGAGATCTTGAGTTTAAGCCTAGTGTTCAAAAACATTGCCGTTATTGAAAAAACTAGTGTACTTTTCAACTTCCTGATCATTGGATGTTTTTTGTCTACAGGCAAGCTCTGGTAAGAATTTTAAGGAGCGTAAGCAAAGGTACATGAAATTTCCCCCAAATTATTAGTAGTTCTTCAGTTTCTTATCCTTTGTGTTATGCCAGCCAAACCTCAGTGTAAGCCTAATGGAATGTGTTGGGATTTTCCAATTTATCTTGGTTTTTTTTGATAAATGAGATGACCTTTCTCAATCATTGTTTTGAATATAATTAGTAACATTGCTGTTTTAAAATGAGTACATGATTGTACTAAATTGAAACAACTAATCAATTCTGTGTTGCTAATATTGCATGAAGGAAAGATAGAAGTGTTGCAATGAGACTGTATACTACGTCCATGCCTTTCATAGCTTTGTTGATATTAGAACCAGTCTCATGATAGATCCTTGCTTGAGGACCTTGAAGCAAGAAATTATTGTTTTTTTGTCTAATTTTTAAATGAGAAGTTTTTAAAAATTCAAGCTAGATATCTAATATAGGATTTGAAATTTTTTGACTGCTGAAACATTTCACTTATGTTTAATCAATGTCCAACTTTGTTTCTCTGAAAAAATGCAGAAGTGTTATATGTATTGTTTCATGCTTATTATTTAATTCACTTTAATGATTATAACCTTTTTCTGGATCATTTTTTATGAAATGCAGGGAATTTCAGTCGGTACAACCTTTGAAGAACACTGGCAGTAAGTGGATCTTTTGGTTTGTTCACTTACTACAGGTTACTCTACAAAACATGTTTAATATTATTGAAATCGACAAATATATGTGTTTATTCTGTATCTTTGGATTCCTTACTAATCCATGGAATATTCCTAAAAAGTGTGTTAAATGACATTTCTCCCATTCTAATGCAAAATTCATTAGTGGAGACAAAGGAAGGCAACAACAATAGCAATCAATCGATGTTTTAATCCTAGAGGGAAAATATCTGAGTGGAGGAACTATAGCACCTTCATCTTCTCCCATCTTTTATCTGATCTCCGATCAAATGTAAATTTCTTGTCTCGGGCACTTCATATACATAGTGGTCCTAAAGTTCACAGCATGTCCTTGAAATAGCCAACCTTTTGGTTTGGACATCCAAGTATGCAATCTTTGGTATGTTGATGATTCCCCCATGCACTGGACCACAAAAATTTTCTTCCTCCTGTTTGCAAAAATATAATGTGATGAGGTGCCGTTATTGAACTAGGGAAGTGAAGGTAAGCTAAAGAGGTGGAGTCTTGCTCTACAAGTTGAACAATGGGGTAATGGTAGTAGTAAATGGAGCCAATGACCGCATGTAGTTTAAGCAAATGCAAAGAAGAAGCAACATCCCGAGTGGCTGCAACCTAGTGGTGCAATATTTGATAATATTAGAGTAAACAAATGTGAATAAACAAATGAGAAAAAACTGATTCCTACATGGAAGTCCAAATTTATTTCTATGTGAAAAGGAAACTAATCTTGCTAATGAATAGATTAAAAGATTGTAAACTATGTGAACTAGCCTAATTTATCTGAGGACAAGCCTTCATAGAATAGTAAGGTTACCCCATTGTATCTTGGAGGCCATGATTCAAATCTGAAATAACCATTCTTCACCATTTTTGATAGAAATCGACTATGGGTCTTTGATCTGATTCAGATATCTTGACACTTTTGGCGGAAATCTCAAGATATATCTTATTATGTATCTTATCATATGAAGTATTTCCTAAATAAATACTTTCCTACAGTATTAGCTGCAAAACTATTGTTATTTATTTTAGTGGCTCCAGGTCTGGATAGAGAAGTGCAAAGCAAACCTGGGGACATTTTGTCAGACCGTCAGTTCATGGACAGATTGGAAGCTGTTAAACGGTTGGTATATAATGAAATTCTATTTATTATTTGATGATTGAGATTGTAAAAATGCATTGCAGATTTGCAGGACCTTTGTATATCCTTGATATTCACTCCAAAAATATTAGCTCATTGTTGTTTGTCAGCATCAAAATTATGAATAATATTATTCTCGAAAATCAGATTTTGAGTGTAGTATGTGTTGCAAACTAGAAGCATGTGCTTTGGTGTTTTGTTCCTTTTTTGATTGTAAACCTAATGTTATATACTTATATTCTCTTAAAAGAAGATCACTCTATTAAGTACAACAAGAAGCATGCTTCCTTGACCCTTCTTTAATATGGTGTTGTAGCAAAATCAGATCACTTGAAAAGACTAACTAATGATCTGATTAAAGGCACCAAGATAATACTAACTTATCAAAAGGATATTTACTAGATTTCAATGGATTATACAGATGTGGACATCTTATGGTACTATATGAATTGAGTTATGAACAAGCTTGAGTAGTTTTTTTTCTCTATACTTATTCAATATATAATTGATTTCATTTTATGTAATATACCTTTTACTCTTCCAAAAAAACCTTGTATTTTTCAAAAACAGATGACTTGTTTTTACATTGTATTATTCAAAAAATGCAACATGCTCAAGAAAGAGCCATTCTTCTGAAAATATTCAAGAAATAACAATTTCATATCTGTTAATTTTCTATTTGCTTCTGAACCATTTCCACAGCTCAACACTTGAACAGAAAAAACTTGAAGAAAAGAAGCCTACCCTGGCAATCGATTATGATGCACCAATTGAGTCAGAGAAAAACACAATAGGATTGGGTACCAAGGTTGGTGAATCTGAAGAATGATTATTTCTCATTTTGGTATTTCAGTCTTGGGTTTTAGAAGGTCGACAAAGACATTGAGTAATTTGCACTACATACTTTAGGTTGGAGTTGGCATTGCTGTTGTTCTATTTGGTTTAGTGTTTGCTTTTGGAGACTTTCTTCCTTCTGAAAGGTAAAGAAATTGATATTTTCAGGTTCACTTTGTATTTATTTTCATTAGTCAATGTTTATAGCTAATATATGTGTTAAGTTCTTATGTAATTGCATGTTTATATATCCCATTGTCTTGCAGTTTTCTTCTGAAAGTCTTCAATTACTCATTCTAGTCATTTTATATCTTGATGTTCATAATTCTTTATAATTTTATGGAATTTTTTAGACCACAGACTCATTAGGATTTGAGAGGCATACCTTATAAACATTAAAGAAAACTTGACTAGGTTCTCCAAATTTATTTAACTGTAATAATCAGCTCATAAATTCAATTGATGAAATTATTAGCCTTGTATCCTAACAAAACTCCTAGCTTTGAAATGGATGGTGCCTACATGAATTTTCCTGGTAAAATAGCACGGCTCTAAGGATTTGTTTTGGATAACAATCACATGATCCTGCTAACCCAAACAAATTTTTTTGGATAAGAAAATTGAGAAGATTTTAGATGATTCTGTTGAAGTGGTGGTGAGGTTGAAGGTGGTGCTTTGTTGTATAATAAATAGCTGACATATCAAGGCATCAATTATAGAGGGCAACAGGCAGGTAAAACATGCAGAAAATGCAGTGATTATGACGAAAAGGGCAAAATGGAGGGTGATAATCATGCTACATTATTTAAAAAAGAAGGTGAATCTTATTAGATTCCTCAAACTAATTTAGGAGAAGTTGCAGGCTTCATTGAGTACAGGGGAATGGCATATGATGGCCACCTCCTGAATGACATTGAAGCAGCTACAATATCTGACCTCGTTGCAGGCTACAGGAGAAGGGAAACAGTAGTCATCGCCTGAAAGACATGAAAAAACTATAACATAAACTGATCTCACCATAGGCTTGAGTTTCTCCCAGTCACTAAACAAGGGCAGACAAGTTCTTTTTTGCAACATAATCAATGAAAAATAGAAAAACTATATGAATTCCTCAAATGGGATGAGTGAACTATTATAGGTTGATTAATCCAAGCACCATGGCCAAACAAAAGGTTCAAGTTGGTCTACAGGCTCAACCAACTAGTCCATAATGAATGGGGAAAAAAGCAACTGGCAAAGGAGATGGGTCTCATACAGCCATACTGTTTACCTGTGTATGGCAGTTTAGCCATTCAAAAAGAGCATGAGATCCTTGCTTCGGTTTCATGCTACATAGGGTCTGTTGACGTTGACAAGGGGTTAATGGATATGATAAATTTGCCCAAGTATGATAAAGTAATTCGAGCAAAGTGGGTTTTCAACTAGGAAATCAAGATAACATTGTGCAACCAGAAACAACCAGATGGTGGAGTGGCAGGCCTCAAAAGCAAAAGACAAGAAATCCATGTATTTTTGACTTCAGGCAAGCAAAATAACTCTTGCAAAGTAGGACAAATGAGGAATCCATTTTATCTACAACTATATATTATCAAATAAAAAGAGTTCTTGGTGTTGATTTGTGGATATCTATGGACATTACTATGGCCAAGTATTATGTTATCTATTTTTGGCATATTAGGTCTGGTGAAGATTATAAGAATGGTAGCCTGGTACTAAAGCTTGGGTAATTCTCATGAAAAGTCTTGGAATGTGATAGAGAAAGGAACAGGAAATTCTTCTTCAATTTCCCGTGGGAAATCTTATAACAAGTCTCTCTCTGTCTCATTCTCTTTTGTTAGAGATATATTGACCTTGAAGTGAACTTCCATGGTGTCACGTCCAAGGTCTGTGGAAACATCATCCAGACCTGCTTTGTCATGTCTGGAATCATGAATCCTACTGATAGTCTGATACCATCATATCACATGACTTTACATAATATTTAAAAGGTACATTAAAAAAAAGTTAGACATGCAAAATATTTCTTGTGATTCCAATTTTATTCAGGTTGTTATATAGTTTGTGATTGATTATTGTTTATGTTGTTAGACATGAAAAGACAAACCCATTTATCTTGCTTGTCACAGTTTGAACTCTAATAATGAAAATCAGGCCAATGAAAAGAAACTTACTGCTCAGGAGAAAGCAACTCTTCAGGTATGGATATTTGCAGAATTTTAGTTTTATAACCATTTGCATTTGAAGTTTTGAGGGGAATTAGTCTTTATATGTAACATATGTTATGGAGAGAACATTCATCTGCTATTGTTATGAATGTCCAATGGTTTGACTCAACGCCCTGTGATGATTAGGCTTAACATATGTTGCATTATTGCACAATGAGCTTATATCACATCATCGTATACACATTCTTTGGAGTTATACTTATATGAACTGATGAAGTGAACAACTAGGCTGCTATGGGCTACATGGTTAGGACCTGAAAGCAAACAAGCCCATTTTCTCCTTTTTGGTGCTTGTCTATTATTTTGTTGAAAATTCTATATTGTATTTTCACCTTCTGGTTTATTATTGGCAATGAATGTATAGTTTATCTCTAAAACTTTACATACATTTATTAAGGTATTAAAATTGGCAATGATCTACTTGTTGCATTATAAGTGTTGTAATAGGTGAATATCCTGCAATAAGAAACACTCTTTATGTGAATCCATTCCAAAAAATTAATTGTTATTTAAGTATTCAATGCATGCAGGATTCTTCATGGCTAGCTTAAATTTCAGTTACTGAAATTAATAATTGTGCCTAATATCCTGCACATTAACTGTCCATATTGCGTGTTTTTTTACATTATTTTATTGGTTCTTGTGGGGCATGCTTTTTGAATTTGTGTGCAAGCTTATGATACTTCACAAAATTCCAGAAAGAAGTTATTGATTCATCTAAATTTTTGCTTCAGATTAGGCTTGAGCAATATGAAGCAACACTCAAGACGTCACCTGAGGATTTGTCAGCTCTTGAAGTAAGTAATAATGATTTTCTATTTTCCAAAGTTATCATATGAACCTCGACTGTCTCCCTAAAATATTTTTTTTATTTTCTTACATTTTCACTTTTTTATCATTGATTTTCACATTTTTATTGTTTAACACTATTATTAGCTTTATCCCTATCAAGAAACAAACTATTATAATTTATAACCCTTGGGAAGTGACCAAGCTTTAGGTTTCTGTTGCATTAACCTCGGCGGGTGACTAAATTTTCAGCCAGTGTGGGTTAACATGGTTGGTATAACAAGCTTATCAGTAGTCATTTTAGTTCCAAAAAGTGCTTCAGTCAGTGTTGATAGACTTCTACTATTGGAGATTATTATTATTATTGTTAGGAGTTATTATTGGCTATCTTAATGAGGCTATTATTGTAAGAAGGTAACTGGATGTCCATTATACATCCTTTAGGAAGGAGCCATTCGGTATTAATGCATATTAAAAGAGCCCTAGGGAAAGTTTGATCAACAGGAAACACCACAACTTGTAAATTGAAGCATTCTCAAATTTAGGATACGTTGGAGACAGGGGTGAGAAAGTTAGCCTCTAGTTATTGCACAAATATCTGAGGGAACATGGTGACATGAAATTGTAAAAAACAAAATGTGGTTTCCAAAGTTAAGTGTTGAAACAGTACATAGATCTATGGCACAAATGGCCTACAAGATGATGTAAGTTAGATCTTTCTTAACGAATCTTGACTTTGTTGTTGAAACTCTCATGAAGATACATTGTATTAAAATAGCTTAATATTCATCGCTAACAATCCAACATTTCATGATAAAAGAAACACATGAAAGTGGATTGTTATTATGTCAAAAATATGGTGATGTGTAGAATCATGTCAACTCATGACATACATTCCTCTAAACAATTAGCTGATGTCTTTAGTAATGAGTACTAGGACTCCAAATCTGCTTTATAATAAATTGAGCATGATTGATTTATATATGTTCCACTTTGCAGAAAAGTATAAGAGTTATTATGTGTTTGTCTAGTCACCACCCGGGGGGGGGGGGGGGGGGGGGGGGGGGGGGGGGGGGGG